>VWZD01012768.1:916070-1087659 GCA_013396695.1 Sakesphorus luctuosus
ATTTCTGTGAACAAAGGTATTTACTATCTTGATATTCAAGAATTACTTCACAGACAATTGTATACTTTTACTTACCTCAAAATCATCTTCATAGTTTGCTGAAAAGTCATCATGTCCTGTGGCTGAATTGTAGATTTGTGTATCTTTCATTTCCTAAATGAGAAAAATAAGTGAAACTATTAAATAATCTCACAAAAAATCTTTATCAGCCAAATCTTAGCATAAATATGATTAATAGTTCTTCTCAAATATTTCTACATTTCCAACCACACTTAGAGCATATGGATTATAAATATAAATAGAAGTCTATTAACAAGAGATAATTCCTGACAAACTGATAGTACAGAAGAATAACATAACTCAACCTTATATTGTAAAGACCAACTGGGGCTTTTTTGGTGTAATAACAAAATAAGACTGCTTTACCTTTCTGAGTGTTACAGAAAATTATTATTATTTATTCAATGTTACACTGAAATTATCTGGGGGACTCATATTGCTAATAAAATAGCGCTGATGGTGAAACCAGGAAAACAGAGCCATGGATACAACAGGAAAATGAGATGGTTTTATATATAAATAATTCTGTTAACATCGAATCCTCTACTTCATTCACATGGATTAAGATTTATGGCATCCCTGAAATAACTTCAAAGAAATTTCCTTTCTCTAACTTATTAACTTGATTAAAACAATGCCATTTATTCACCCCAACATGTACTCCAAACAAACATGAAGCTTAAAATGACACACAGTGATCTATTCAACCTCCAATTAGCCTTTTTTCCGCTATGGCATCTTCAGAGTCACAGACTAAATTATCCCCATATCAGGGCTTTCAACAGGAAATAAATGTGAAGTTTTATGAAAATTATCCAGCATAACAGCAAATTTACAACCAACCGTTTGGTTTACACTCTTATTATTTGCCTGTGTCAGCTGCTCATAGAAAGAAATAATACACTTTAAGTAGCTACTGACTATTTGTATTACACATCTAAACTCTTCCAACTTACTGAGAATTATTTTTGCAAGTATTGCAATTGTTATTAATCTCAATATAAATACAACATTCTAAGTTCCATAACCAAGTAATTTTACCTCTTGTCTTGTGTCCTTCTCCTCTTTTTCAGCGTGTTTTCCTTTTTCTTTTACAGTTCTATTGAAGAAAAAAAGAACATCAATTTTATTGGTCAACTCAGAAAACAGCAGTTCTGTTTTGGTTTTGTCTTCTGGGAGTTTTGTTTGTTTTAGAAAAAAAAAAGTCTTCTTTTCATGAAAAGGAAAAAAAACAGTTGAAAATTTCTAATAACTTGAAGTATTTCTACTAATATTTTTTTAGATCTCTATTATATGAAATGATAAGATAACAGCCAGATGATTAATCAGCTCATAACTGCAAAAGTTTTGTCCAAATTTAACACCTATAATTGCACCAAAAGAGAAGAAAAAGCAAGGAGGGAAAACCCTATTAAACCCAGACATGTATTATTTGTATTAATATCTGCAGCAAACTGGAGATTAAGATCAGGTTGGTGCAATATGGTCCAAAGCCATAAATCATACACTGGCTTCAAACCTGTTTTTCATTCAGGGGTTTTATTTATGAGGACAATACAGTCAGGGTCAGAGAGCAGGAGAAAATAAACAACTCTGCTCTGCCCCTTACCAATCTATCAGACTTCAAGAAGAGAATATTTTGACTTCTTAAGTGAGTATTCACAAATACTGCTGATGGGATTGATAAACATAAGAAAAGGCAACAATAAAAATTAAAATTGGGCTGGATCCTGCCACAACAAATTAGAATGATTCAACATCAACAGCTGAACCAGGGTTGTGGGACATCCCACTGAACAATACTGCCTTCCTTGCCATTCAGAAATAGCTCTCTCTTGCCTTGCCCACAACACCCAACAGAAACAGCTTCAAAATACTGCCTGAATATTCAGCACTGCTGCCACAGTTGGGTGCTGCTGCTGCTGCTGCTGCTGCTGCTGGGGAGCATCCCAGCACATGTATTCTGAAACATGTCAGTTTTAACTTTTGTACAGAAATACACCTCCACAATGACAAATTCAACTAACCAAAGGGACCTGTGCCATGCTTTACATTAGTAATAGTCAATAGTGATAGTGACCACTGTCTGCCAGTGTCCCCAGAGCCCAGCATGCCAGGAAACTAAAAAGAAAATGAGAATTCCAACTAACAACACTCCTAGAGAGTTACACTTCAGAAAGTTTTATAGGAATTTTACATGGTTGGAGAATTAAAGAATGCAAAGAGAACTAGAATATTAAGGAAACTTCTGTAAGATTTTGTATTTTCTAGTAATAAAACTTAGAAATATAATCCTGAAAGTTTACTGAGGCTGACCTGAACCTTTGCCTTTCACATAAAGTTGCAAACTTGATATATATATATCTAATGTTTTACATACCACCCAGCATAGGAACTAAATATAGATATTCAAATTAAAATAAACAATATGACAGAGTCCTATGTAGTTCTTCATGAACCTTACACGTGACCATGTGGCTCCATAGTGAATTTCCAGGTGCTAAAATATAGCACTTCTGTCTCCCAAACTAAGTGCCCAAATTAATATATATGTAGTTTGCAAGGACTGCAAAACACCTCTTGCCACTCTAGGGTAGAAAAAAAATAAATGGAATACAAATACATACATTTTTATCTGATTCACCTTAGGGGCAGAACCCAGATTTTTTTTTCTAAATTCCTACAGTATTGGGTCTATAAAAAAATTGTATTCACCTCAGATATTTGAGATCAAGAATTCGTGTTTATTGGTTTGGTGGTGACTGTGTCTTAGTAGACACCACCTGTCTCAAATCCCTGAACTTACCTTACATGCTGATGGCTTCTTTCCTCCTGAATCCTCTCCTCCTTTATATATTCGCTGTTCTGTAAAAGAAGACACAACATTCATGAGTCAGAAGTGTTGGGGGGAAATATGTATATGAACCTGTATTAGTACTAGTGTTATCAAACAGTAAGAAAGGTTTCTAATTAATTGTTTCAATGACATACTATTTTTTATTTCAGTCACTGCTTGTAAGATGTTCTGAAAAACTGGTAGGAACTATGGGCTGACCTTCGAAGGCTGTGACCAGCCTGTTTCAAACAAAGAGATTTATCAATATGCACTGCAACAATGCACACAAATTGGACCCAGGGGCAGAGAACACTCTCAGGCGCTTTGAATCCCCAGTATGGGGACTTGACTCTTAAATTCTGTATTATGAAGGTTTGCCTAAATTTGGAAATGTATTCAACAGGTTGTTTACCATAAGGGTGCTTGTCTTTATCTATGAACTTCAGAAAACAAAGCATAACTGTGAAACAGAAGCATCATTGTGAGTGTTCTGTAACAGCTACTTGAGTAAATTTCCAAAGAAGTCAAACCTTGAGCAAGGTCCTGATAGACTTTTGTTGCCTGTTGCAAAGTCAACTACAGAAATCACTTGTGGTGGGCCTCTACACTGAAGATCACTAGTATTTTCAGTAGCAAATATATTTCTGAAATTTTATTTGAGAAGCTTGTACATTTTAACTCTTTAGGCAGCAGCAACACTCAGATTCACAGAATATTCTGAGTTGGAAGGGACTCACAAGGGTCATTGAGTCCAACTCTTAAGTTGACTATGGTTCTATGCTCCATAAAACTTACCTGATTTTAAGTCACAAATTACTAGATAGTCCTTCCCTTAGTTTTGTAGAATGAATACTCATAAAATAAAAAACAGTAAAAAATGTCAAAGTTTTGATTAAGTCTCTAGGAAATAATATCATGCTCTATATTGCAAAACACAAAAGACATTCTGTGGCTTCAGAAGCAGAGGCAAACCCCACAAATAGAAGGGGTGTACACTCACGTGCCTAACTGTGAGTTAGAGGGACATGCTGCCTTTATGGACAACATGGAAAACAGCTACTATTAAAATCATATTTTATTCCATAAATCCAGCCAAAACACTTTAATGGACCTCAAGCCTATGACATATCCTCCTCAAAGCATAACAATTTCAAAAGTCATAGCAATAAAGAACTTTATGAATAAAAGACTTTTCTAACACAAGCAAGTTTCTTGATTAAATTTCATGGAATGAATCAGCTCTGGATTAGGATACTTAAGTGCAGATGTAGAGTTTTAATCTACCACTTTAGCCCCAGATTTCAGAAAATGTTGACTTAAAATCCAGGTATGTTTATTATTCTCCTGTCTATGATATATCAATAATTAAAGGAAGTTATAAAGTTTTAACATAACCTACCCTTCGATCATGCTTCTTTCTTTCATGGTCTCTACTTTTTACCCTCTCATTACCACCTCCTGCTTGCCCTTCTCTGTCTCCATGGGAAGATCCTTCCTTAGACCTCCTTGACTTATGGTTTTCATCCTCTTCCTTTCCATAACGTGTATGACTTCTCTCTTTTGAAAGCTTCTCTTGTTCTGGCCCAACAGAATGTTCTTTTTTTTCTCTGTGTCTTCTTTCTCTCTTTTTATCCAACTCTTGGTCTTGCTCTAAGTTGTGTACACGTTCACCTTCTTCACTTTTGTAGGCTAAAAATTTGTCAACTTTCTGTCTTGCATCATTATCCTGGAAAGAGAAAAATTACATTAAGGGGTTAGAAAGTTCTCCAGGACTGTTTTATCTTCATAAATCTATCAATTTTTGACCACTACAATGATGGATTCATAAGTACTTAATCTTTCTGTCACATGGATCTTATTTACTACAAAAGTAAGTTTAAAATTATCAGAGCACTTGAGATTCTGATATTTCTTACAAGCCATTGTATACTTTGCTACACAAAATTCTTTGGACTATATATTCTTCACACAAAAATTTCATCCTTATCTACTAGGTGGTCTAACATAAAGTAGGATATGTACTCATCATTCACCCTTGTAATAAAGGCATAAATAGCAGAAGGAAAATTTTTAAGTAGCTGTACCAAAAAGTGCTGTTTGCCATGAAAATTTTATTTCATGTTTACTTTAAGAAAAGGAATTAAGTATGTCACTAAAATAGAATAGTTGAGATATATTTTGTTGTGTGCTTTGTATATTTGTGAGCATCTTACTATCTGTAGGATTTATTGGGAAATGGAGTCTGATCCAGTTTCCTCCTTATTCTACAATTTTGTCTCATTCCATTATGCAACACTTCACTACTTGCCCTACCTTTACTTTCTTTTCTTTATGCCTTCTTTCTTGCTCTTCACTTCTTGTTTTTTCCTCCTCTAGAAAACAGATGTATAAATTATGAAATAAATTTTATAATACTCAAACTCCATACATCAGTAACTCTATGATGTAGAAAAGAGTATTTCAGTGACATGTTTTCCCTAACATAAAAGCTTTCTAAAAAGAAATTCATATTCTGTTGAAATTCTCTCTCCAAAGCTGGTTACTCCTTCTGCTTTCCTAACGAATCCCTCCATTCTCATTTGTCTTGTGTAATGGCAGGAGTAAAGACACGTTACTGACTTCAGCAGTCGCCCTTCAAGCTGTGGATTCAAATAGATCACTCAGCAGAGAATGTCCAGGCAGGAAGGTAGCTGTGTGGTTGTTCTCTTCAACCCAAGTGACCAACAAAACCAGTAACATCCATCCTCTCTTCAGAGGATGGGAAACAGGTGTCACCCTTTTTTTAAGGCATCAAAATAAAACTAGGTTACCACAACACTCTGTAAAGACATACACGTTAGGAGACATTCACACCTACCTGTCCTTATCCTCTCTGTACAGATGGGGTATGGTGTCAGAGTATTCCTATCCAAATATCAAATATTTCCAAGGACAAAAGCAACCTAAAGCAACTTACCCAAACGATGCCTGCTTTCTCTTCTTCTGTGATGTTCCTTATCTCTTCCTTCAAATGATTTCAGATTATTTTGTGTATCTGTTTGCTTTATCTCATGTCTCTTATGCCTTTTGTCTCGCTCTCTTTCACTCTCCCTGTCCTTATGTTTTGGTACACTGTATCTTTCCTTCTCAAAATGTGACTCTTGAAGCTTATCTTTGTATCTGTCTCGGTCTCCTCTCTGGTGTTCTTTCCCTCTTTCTCTCTCTTTTGTTTTATCCCTTTCTCTTTCACTAGATTTGAACCTCTCTCTCTCTCGTGTTCTTTCCTTGCTCTTCCCTCTGTCTTTGTGGTCATGTTTATGAGTGTCTGTGTCAAGAACAGATCTATCTTTCTGCAGTTTCTTTTCTCTGTGCTTTTGGTCTTCATTTTGGCTATCTGGTTGTGATGCCTGCAATAAAAAAAAAATGAATCTATTATTATAATAATGCAATCTATTTTGATAAGAGTATATTCATGTGAAAAAAAATGGTGGGTTGCTAAATATGTATTTAATTTCCCAAAACACATTAAAATGCTGATCTATTTCTAAGCTTACTTTGTAAAATTACTAACTGTGCTTATTGTAAAAAGAACTAATAAATGGAATAACAGTTAGATACATACTGGAAAACAGCTTTTTAAAAATGCAACATGAGCCTCACATGAATATCAATGGTGTAACTGACTGGAGCCTGAATGCCCATTTGAGCAGTGCATAATGCACTTACCCAGTTTAAAAACACATGACAAACATGAGAGATGATGAAAATAAATACATTACATACTGTACACGTAGAAACATGAGTAAGAATATACAAAGCAGAGTTGCAACTTGGATTTGGGTGGCCGGCAAATCAAATCCATTGACCGCTGTGTGATTAGCATAAGAGTGTATTATTTCCACTTACCTAATTAAGAAATTTGTAGAGTAACCTTATGTGACTCATGTAGCTGGAAACAGCTGAGTGGGCCTGGCTCTGATACCCTTGGAGCAGCCAGATTCCAGAACAGTCAGTGTGACAAGGAAGTTAGCAGCTACATTAAAGATCTGTACGGTTTATATTTGATAGTACAGATTTAAAGTGCCTGGTGCACCAAAAAGCATTAACAAGAAGGAGCTACTACAGATCCCATAAGGCAGAGTGACTCACAGAACAAGCAGTCAGCCCTTTATATTTGGACCATCAATAAATTCCATTGCTGTAAGGTAACTTCACATCAAGACTAGAAAAATAAACTAAAATCACCTTAAGATGTTTCCGAAGTTCTTCTGATTTCCAAGTATCTTCTTTGGTTCTTCTCTAGAACAGAAAACAAGAAATACTGAGCAATCAATTGGCAGAGAGAAGTGCATCATTTAACAACTGATAACATTTCAAAGGAAAGGACCAAGGTATATATGACAAGTGCCACTGATTTTTGTCACACAAACAGTAATCTGATTTAGCCTTAGTGTCTGTTTTGTATGTAGCACTGAAGAAAAGAAAGCAAAAAAATAATGAAACTAATCAAACCACACATGATGGCTGTTTCACTGGAGTGCTCCCTAGTGAAATAGGTTCTGTTTCTTCTATCCTCGTTGGCAGAGTTCCTGCCCTTGACTGCTTGGCTGCTGCTAAAAAGACTAAACTAAAAAAATCATATTGTTTGAGATCACTAAAGCAAAGGAGGAGTTTTAATCTATTCAATATTTTAATTAGTTCATTGGAGGATGATGACACCATTCAAAGTGACGTGATCAGGCTACTGTTATTCTCCAGATTAAACTTGACAAAAGCTACTAAAGATTAACACCATACTTGTTGATAATTTTTGGAATGATGAGCTGCACTGGTGGAAGAAAATAAACATATTGTGAACATGCTTTAATCTAAACAAAAACTAGTCAGTGGAATGAGAAACCTCAATGTTTTGGTTAAAGTCTTCAAAAGAGTTCAAGAGGCATTTTCTCCACTCACAACTGGAATGACTAGAGGTTTTCAGAATGTAATGTTTAGTTTTTAACTAAGTTAAGAACTCAGTTAACTATGATTCTAAAGAAAAACAGAAGAGCAGTAAGAGAAACATTTGTTGTTTTTAGAACAAAGTTGGGGGGGGGGGGGAGGGAGGGATACATATAAATATTTCTCTTTCTTATTTCCAGTACGAGCTGCCAATTTGAGAGTCCTCAGATGTGTAAGGAGCATGAATGATAGAACAGGAACAGCCTGAGGAGGGTCTGTGGCACCAACACATCCGAAACATTTAGATCCGAGTTTCACTTCCCATCACAATCCTCTAACTCGCCTCTTTTCAGTGAAGAGGTGACGGGTGTACCACAGTTGCTGAAGTAAGCGCTAACATTTTTCAGCGGGATCCTAATATGCTGTTTCACATCCCCTGCCCAGTCACTCCATCGCTCCTGCATTTTCCGTGCAGCGTGGCCACAAATCAATTAGTTGACAAATCCAGGTTCCCACAAACAGTAACAGAACTGACTTGTTCCTTCTGCCTTTCCATGTGCAAACGTAGCACAAGAACCGAGGTTAGCACATGCATGTCGTTGTGCTTCCTTCATTATGGAGCACCGCAAACTTTACCTGATTTAACACCTTAATGCAAAAGTTACGTGGGTTCCTAAGGGGCTAAAACCTGATGGCGAGCGGTCACCGGAGTTACAATTATTAAACACACTTTCACCAACAATACGAAGCGTGGAGTACTTTCCTGAGCCACCTATTGCTTTCCGCAGGAGGGTGTGTGGCTGGTGCCGCTCATCCCATCCCTGTTCCAGAGGGATGAGGATTCCCCGTGGCCGCTACTGGGGGGCCGATCCCGGGCCGCGCCCCGCCGGTCCCAGCACAGCCCGGGGCGGCGCTGCCCCTGCCCTGCCCTGCCCTGCCCTCGGGCTGCCCGGCTCCCCTCACCTTGTCCCCCTCCATGGGGTGGGGAGCAGCCGCGTCCGGCCGGGCCGGGAGCGGGATCGGGAAAGGGATCGGGATCGGGATCCAGCGGGGCGTCCAAGGCCCGCCTGGCAACCAGGGGGAGCAGCCGCTCGCCGAGCCATGGATGGCGCGGCCTGGGAGTGCCGATCCGGCGGCGGGAGGTGTCCCTGCACCGGGCCCGGCGGGAGTCCTGGGAATGCCTCAGGATCAGCACGGAGCGGGTGGTCCTGTCCCTCTGCCCAGCCCTGCCGAGGCGCGTCCGGAGCGCCGTGTCTCGTCCCGGGCTCCCCTGCACAGGGAGACACGGAGATCCTGGAGCGGGCCCGGGGAGGGCAGAAGGAGTGATTTAAGGAGCATCCCTTGGGAGGGAAGGCTGAGGGAGCCGAGGCTGTTCGGAGACGAGACACCGAGAGGGGGCCTCGTCAATGTGCATAGATATCTGAAGGGGGTGCCAAGGGGATGGATCCGGCTCTGCTCGGTGGTGCCAAACACAGACAGAGGCCGCGGGCAGGAACTGATGCCCAGCGAGTGCCACCTGAGCACGAGGAGGAACTTCTCACCTGTGCAGTGACCGAGCACTGGGACAGGGTGCCCAGAGAGGCTGTGGAGTCTCCGTCACTGGAGATGTTCCAGAACAACTCTGGACAAATCCTGTGCCATGTGCTCTGGGATGACCCTACTCAGGCAGGGAGGTGGGACCAGACAGCCCACTGGTCACATTCTAATTTCAGTAACTCTGGTACATCAATCACTTCTTCACTAAAAGAGGCGAGTTGGTGAATTGTGATGGAAAGACCAGATGACCCATTGTGGCCCCTTCCAACGTGACCCATTCTGGGATTCTGAGCTGAGTGTCCACAAGTGGATCTGTGAGGTGGAGATGGACACACAGCCTGGGAACCCTCGAGTTCTCGTCAGTACCAACCTTTTATAGTTTAAGGATATTGTGAAACCATCCCTTCTCGTGGCTGAGTCACCATTAGTAAAGTTGTGCACAATGACTGCAGGGAAAAAAAGGAAAACACCACCTGCCCCCACCCCCTACCCCCCAAAAAACCTAAACAAAACAAACCAAAACAAAAAAACCCCAAACCAAAACAACCAAAACCAACCACAAAACAGAAAAAGGATGAAATGCTTAGTCCATCATTTACCCAGGTGCTGGGTAAAGGCCGGTGCAAAGAACACCTGCAGAAATAAATAAAAATGTTAATAATGTTCCTCCAGTGACAAGTAGCAGAGCTGATTCCTGCAGGAGGCACAAGTGGCAGCTCACCAAACACACGTGGACAGAGCTCAGTGGTTGCCTGCAGGAAAGGTGGGTGCTATTTCATAGCAAACATTTGCGACCTATTAACACCTGTCATTTAAAAGATGAGCTGAGAATTCCTCTGGGCGCTTCTAGCTTTGCTGCCTATTTTAAGAGTGTAAAAAAAATGGTTAATATGTAACTGCTATTGCTAATATTGATGTTTGTAGAAAACTGATGACTGAGGGGGGGAAAAAGCAAAGGAAGAGGCATTTTTGCATTTGAGAAACATTCTTGCCATAGTTCAAGGGAAGTTTATCTTGCTAACTTCAAAGAGATAAAATTTAACCCTTTATACATAGTCAGCTGACACATACAAACCATGACACCTCCCCTCATATTCATTTTTTCAGAATAAATTAAAAAATGCTGAAAAATTGCCTCACTGAACTGTGAAATATGTTCCTTTATCATGTAACAAAAAAGCAAGTCAGGCATGCAATTATAAGCAAAAAGAAAAAAAAAACAAACTCACCTCAATATTTACAAAAAACCTCCAAACAACAAACAAACAAAAACACAAAAGCCTAAACAAACAAAAATAACCCCCAAACACACCATTAACTGTAAGTATTACTTTTAAGGGCTGAATTACATCCATTAAGTATAAATATATATGGATACTAAACTATTTATAAACCTTCTGTGAATTATTTATCTGATTTTTGGCAGAAGAATAATCCATAGCAGCTGGGGTGGAGCAAACCCCTGTGTCACCAGAGGCTGTGGGGTGAACAGAGACCATCAGGCCTGCTGAGAAGGACTTGGGGGTGCTGATGGGTGAGAGGCTGGACATGACCCAGCCATGTGTACTCACAGCCCACAAAGCCTGTTGTGTCCTGGGCTGCAGCAAAAGCAGCGTGGGCAGCAGGTCAGGGGAGGGGATTCTGTCCCTTGCTCTGCTCTGGTGAGACCCACCTGGGGTGCTGCATCGAGCTCTGGGGTCCCCAGAACAGGAGGGACATGGACCTGCTGCAGTGAGTCCAGAGGAGGCCACCAAGATGATCAGAGGGCTGGAACATCTCCCTTACAAGGAAAGGCTGAGATAAATGGGACTCTTCTCTGGAAAAGAGAAGGCTTTGGGGTGACTTAACTGCAGGCTTCCAGCACCTGGAGGAAGTCAACAAGAAAGAGGGAGAGAGACTATTTACAAGAGCATGTAGTGACAGGACAAGGAGGAATAGATTCAAGCTAAAAGAGAGCAGGTTTAGATTAGATACTGGAAAAGAAATCTTCACTGTGAAGGTGGTGAGGCACTGGAACAGGTTGCTCAGAGAAGCTGTGGACGCCCCACGGACAGAACTGCTCAAGGTCAGGCTGGATGGGGCCTTCAGTACTCAGTCTGTGGAAGGTGTCCTTGCCCATGCCAGGGGCATTGGAATTAGATGATCTTTAAGGTCCCTTCCAACTCAAACTTTTTCTATGATTTTATATCTTCTTCCCTGAACAAATAAAAATAGTCTTACAAGCCATCTTGAAGTAACTCACAGAGCTCTTTAGGCAAAATGGTTACAGTGTTATGAACCCATGGAACTGAACATCTGCTTAGGAAGGGATACTCTGCAGAAATGCTGTCCTATGTACAGAGACTGAAGAAAAAAACTACCTTCTGACTGAATTTTATTTTTAACAGCAATGCAGCAAATACATATAACTAAAACAAGCAGACATGACAGTGATAACCAACAATCCAACTTCTCTTTCTACTGTCTATTCTTTAGACTATGCAAATGTATTTGCTATCAAAAAATAAAAACATCAGTTTTGACTGGCAATAGCTTTTCTTTTCTTACCCCTGTTGGAGTATACTAGTCAGGCAGCTTTAAGATGAGAAAAATCTCAAATGTGGGAAAGCACCACTAGAGGGTTTGGAAAGAACTTTTCAAAACTTAAACTCAGATCAAACTGAAGTTTAATTGTTGCATGAGACCACAAGCTGGAATAACACCTTTGGAATAACAGTACTAAAATTTGTGCATGTTTGTACCATGTACTAAAATAAACTAGTGTTTCTCACTAATATAGTGCAAAAAGTTAATAAATCAGTAGTTTTACTGTTTTTAGAAAAATAGGTGTTAGAATCCAGTGAATACAGGCAATAAAATTACATATATCTGTTGTATAAAAGAAAGTATAAAGTGATGCCCTACATTTTCTTTCCCAGAAAAGTGTTGTAAACAAGGAATTTGGTAGCCCTGGGAGTTTGAATACAATTTTAACTTCTCCAAGTTTTTCTCTTGTCTGGCTTGGTGCATATATCTGCTTTCCCACCAGCAGTGTTATCTCAAAAATGGGAATATAAAATAACTCAGCTTTTTATATTCTGTAGTAATAAGCCTTTTTTTTATCTTTTCTTTCAGTGGATATTCTTCTAAGTCTATGAAGCAATATTGCTCTTTTCTTCACCTCTGTATGGAATGACACATGACAGCATTACACCAAAAAGTAACTGGAAATATCACCCCTCAGAGGGACAAGCTGGCAAGGCTCCACCATGCTTAAAAATCATAATTCTTTTATTAGAAAAAAGAGGGGGAAAAAAGTTTTTTGTATGAAAGAAGAAAGTTGTTAGGATCTGGACTTTGTAGCTCTTTTTTGTTGCTCTTTTTTTTTCCTTTAACCAATTTCTGCTGAGGCCTTTTGAAGATGAGAAGAAAACTCAAATATTGCTATCAGCAGAGATGCATAGATAACTTCTTGCAAAGCATTCAAAATGTTTTTTTTAGTCCTCCAAGTTGATAAATAAAAACAGAAAAAAATGTGTGTCTCTGAAGAAAAGCCTGTGTCTTTAGTTTTGAACTATAACTTGGAAGGATCCCATAAGAGGGGGAAAAAGGGCACTATAATTATTGTGAAAACTTACCAAGAAACACATTTTAGTGGAAAGTATTTCTGTCTTCAGGAAAACTAAGTATTTGAGGATCTTGTCATAAGAGTACAATTTATGCATTCGGTGAAACTGAAGCCAGTCTGGGTGATACCAGGAATCAGACATACATGGTTCTGCTCCAAACAACAGAAGCTCAGGTATTGTAAAGCCTTTTGACTCTTCCTTGTGCTATATGTTAGATAATTTGAAGCAGACAGAAAATACTGGCGCTCTATACTAGATAATCTGAAGCAGGTTGAGACAGCTGGATAAAATCAAACACAGAAGTAGAGAGTATTCCATCATGAGAATCTACCAGGATGGAACTCCATGTAAACTATGTTTTCATTAATAATTCAATTTTTTTAGGAAAAAGCTCCAGAGGAAACTTTTCTATTCAATAAAGATTTCTATTCAATAAAGATTTCAATAGCTAAAAACCTCTAGAGAGAACCATCAGCTTGAAATAATGCTCTTGGGTAAAAGAAAGCATAATGCCAAATATTGTTCTTCAAGAAGATTAAATGTTACTGAAAATGGTCAAGAAGTAACCATTAAAATTGCTTCCCAAACATGTTTTCTTGTCTGAAATCCAAACAAGTCAGGGATACTTAGGTTTTCTTTTACATCATATAAATTGAATTTTGCAGTTTTTCTCATCCTCAAAAACCCAGATGTAGAAACAAGATTGTTCAGGAAGTTATTCTCAAGAACACGGCTGGGACTTACTGGAAAAACTATCATGGCAAACTGGTGTGAGACAAGGTAAAAATAAAGGTAGGATGACACTACTTTGACTGCAAGAAAAGTTACTGAGTTCGAAAAAGTAAAAAGGAATCCATTAAAAGCCAGAGTAATCTCTGGGCCATAAGTGGTTATCTTCAAGAAGACTCTGTTGTAAATATTTAAAAATAAGATTAGGAAACATATGACTTAGCAATTCCAAGATTCTTGTGCAAATTATGAGACAATTTATCAGCACCAAAACCACAGAATAAACAAATAACTTGGGTTTGTCCAGAATATTTTATGAAAAACTTCATAATGGGGTAACTAACCCTAACTCATGCCCTTGTAGCAGAGTTTATATCTTGATTTTAACAAGGCTCTTTTGTCTTTATTATAACACTGGGTATGCTAATTTCATGCCACCCAATTTCTTCATCCAAACACTGTGTGGGCCCAAGTCAGTTATCATCAAAGTTCTAGGAAGTCAGCAGTTACCCCTTTATCAGAACTTCTATTGATGTTACAGATAAATGTTATCAAGTTTATGCTACAAGATCTTGCTTCTGTTTTCCTATTTGATTGGTACATTATCACTCACTTTTAGTTCTGATTAATCAAACGTCCATATCACTTAATGAATTACTCTGCCCAGGCTCAATGCTATGCTGTCAGACCTACAATTATATGTTTGTTATCCTAAATGCTACTACAAGATTAATATTTTTCCTGGAGTGTTTCTCCAGCATATTAAATCTGACTGTATGGGGTACTCATCTAAATTCTATATCCACCTTACTTGCAGAATATGCACTGAACATACAGAAGAGCAGAATAAGATGCAGCATATGGTGAAGTGCTAGTTGGCAAATGTCATATTAATTCAATCACTTCTTTTCTTACTTTGAATTTTCATTTTGGTTTGTGGTACTTTTGTATTCTGCTTCAGATACTGTGAAGCCAGATAGGCAAGTAAAATGGAGCAATGGAGTCCAAGGCTGACAACAAAGAGCTTGACTAAATGAGAAAATATTAATAGTATTGTTTGTAATGGAGGGAGCCAACATACAGTATTATGCCCATTTGTACCAGGTGTTATGGAAGCTCAGGAGTTCACATTGAAATCTATATAAGCAAAATAAGTAACTAGAAGAGGAATACAATAAATGCAAAAAATGATTCAGATTTACTGCAGTTTGATATTATTGGTGTCCAAAGGTGTCATAGCATCATACTTGATACCTCCAGTTTAAGGCAATCAGCTTTTGCAGTCTTATGCTGCCCTTCACTTCTCTACTGTTACAGTCTGTAGGTGTTTTGAGTCCTCTAGAAGGCCCAAAATAAGTAAATTGTAATTTCAAAGCTTAGATCATAGGTTTTGTTACTCCTTTTTGTAGCATTTGGTTGGTCAGAATTTTCATCCTGAGTTACCTAACTACACAGGTGGAGAACAGACACAGTTAATGGTAAAGAGGAACTAAATAAAAGCAACATGAGTCTCTGGACAGAAATCAGTTTTGCTTAGAGTGGTCCATTGTGTCTCATTGCAGGCACAGAGGGAATTTGGAAGGATGAGGAAACAGAACAGCACATTCAGTTGCTTCATTCAGGTATGGATTCTTTCTCCAGTTCTGCTGTGAGTCACAAAGCACACAATTTTTTGTGCTACTGCCTTGACTTTCCATTTCTCTGGATAATTGAGATGAGGTTGCTTTCACTTCTTAAGAAAATGAAGCTTATGCAGCTTTTCTATTTGTCTGTTTGTATGTGTTTTTGTAACTTTTCAGCCTATTGGCTAAATTCCTTCTCCCCTCTTCCTGCAAATACCAAGTCTCAAAGTCCTACAAATTTTGTGAAAATTGGCAGCTGAAGAGAGGAGCAAGGACCTCTATTCCCACTAAGTGAAAGGTTAGCTATTTAAAGCCAAAAACTCCCCCAAAACCCCAAAGAACAAAAAAACCTACAACCCCCAAACTGCTGGTAAATGCTGAGTTTCATCAGCGAGAGCATAGCAGCAAACTGATTAGGACACAGATAAGGACAGGCAACAGCTGCCCCTTATGAAAGTGGTGTATATTAAAGTTATTAAAAAGATAGAAGGAACGATGCAGGAACCAGATGTTATTATGTAAAAGGGATACAAGACAAGCCTGTTATAAAATCACCTTTTTGAATGTAACATATAAAGGCTTACAAATCCCAGGACTGTCGGTACTCCTGTGTGTTAACAAGATGACAGAAGAGGCAGCTTTAGCTGAGGACGTGTGAGCGGAGCTTCAGGAAACACCTGTTGTGATAAGGCAGGGGGTGACCTGCCTTGGCTCCTCTGAGTTACTGATTCCTCGGTCCTTCACTGATTCCCTCAGTAGGAAACGGAGACAAACGCGCGGGGTTACCGAAGGGTGTACAGACAGACACCACCTGGCCGCAGCCGAGCCTGCGGGGCCGGTGTGGTTTGCCCGTGGGGCGCGCACACACACACACGCCGGGCACTGAGCTCTGCTCCCCGCGCCCGGCAGGAGCCCATTCCCCGCGGCCGCGCTCCCCTCCGCGCTCCGGAAGGCCGCGCAGCCATGGCCGGTGGCCCCGGGCACAGCGAGGCGGGCGGCCCGAGCCTGACGGGGTCCCGGCGCTGCCCTGGGCCGGCCCGGAGCGAGCGAACAGCAGAGCCGGTGGGGAGGGAGCCCGGGCGGCCGGGGCGGGGGAGCCGCGGGCGCCAATGGCGGGGCCGGGCCCGGGCCCGGAAGCGGCGGCGGGAGGTGCCGAGCGCGGGCAGCGGGGCCGGGCGCGGGGTGCGGGGAGGCGCCGNTGGGCTACCTGGGGCTGAGCTTCAGCTGGGTGCTCATCGCCCTGTGCGGGCTCTTCTGGATCCGAAGGCACCGCGGCGGCAAGAGCTCCCGCCTGGGCCGGGCGCTCGCCTTCCTGGAGGACGAGGAGGAGGCGGTGCGGCTCAGCGTGTCCTCCGCGGATCTGCCTGCGTGGGTGAGTGGCCAACACCCCTCGGCGCTGCCGGGAGCACCCGCCGGGCCGGGCCGGGCCCTGCTCGCTGCCTGCGGCGGTGCCGCTGCCCGCCCTGCGCCACAGGCCGGAGCTCCGGAGCCGGCCTGGCCGGGAGGGAGCGAGAGGAGTGAGGACACGGCATCTCCCGCGCCCCACGGCTGCTCGTCCCGGTTCGCCAGCCGCTTCCGAGACTCGGCGTCCGGCGGCGGGAGCGGGCGGGCAGACTGTGCCTTCCCTGCGCCCGGGTGGCCTGTCACTGTCCCTGTCCCCGTCCCTGTCCCTGTCCCTGCCGCCCGCGCCTCACCCCGCGGCGCTGCCGGGCGGTGACAGCCCGAGCCCGCCCGGCCTGGCTCCCGCGCACAGATAAACCTTCCCGCGGGGTTTGGGTTTGTTTCCCCGAAGGTGCCGGCGGGGCTGTGCCGAGGTGTCCCTGCACTCGCGGGTGTCGCGGCTCGGGGCGCGTCTGTCAGAGTTGGGATGAGGGACAGGCAGAATCGCGTTCGTGGCGCTGTCAGGGCTGTCAAGGCAGTGGTACCGAGTGGGGAGTGACACAGAAATGAGGCGGTGGTTCTGAAGGGCTTCAGGGCTGTGACATAAGGACTAAGGGGCAGGGACTGCGGTGACTTTACTTGTGCACTGAGGTGGGGTTTTTGCAAGGCTTTCTCTGAATCTTTTGAAAGTTTCAGGCTTTCAAGTAAGTCTTCAGAACTACCAGGTTTTTTTGTTTTTGTTTTGTTTGTTTTGTTTTATTTTGTTTTGGTTTTTTTTAGCTGAAATCCAGCTTCAAAGTCGTACTGCTTTTCTCTGTAACTTCTCTGTAGGAGGATTAGCAGTGTTTGTGATGGGGTGACAGCCACCCGCCAGTGCCAGTGCACATCCAGCCTCCGTATGCCCTGATGTGCTGTGTGGAACTTGCTGCTCCTTTAGTTTCCTTACCTGAGGCCTTGAGCGTTTCCGTCAATTCTTTCCATGCTGTTGCTTTGTTGCCTGCTCTGTGCTCCTCAGGTATAGCCATCCCCATCTCTGCTGGGGACTCTGCAGTGATGTGCTTCGGGCAGTGTAGAGATGATAAGGATCCAGTAGCTGTTTTCATGTTACAGATTGCAATACCTGATGTGACCTGTGCTACCTCTGCTGAGGAAGTTACAGGAGAGCCTGTAGTGGGTGCGTGTCAGATGGGAGTCCTTTACTCCTGTTTTGTCATATCTTACACCAAAGTTCAGTGGAAGATCATGATAAAAATGAGGACAGTGTCTAAGAGAGATTAAATGGATTTACTGCTTGGAGATATGAGTCTCAAATAATGTAGTTAATAGCTGTTGTGCTAGCTCTGTGTTGCGTTTGGTTTCCTTCCCTGTAATCGTGGAACAATGTCGTGGAAGTGTTCTGACTTGATGCATTTAAAATGAGTTAGTTGAAGATAGGTCTGTTGTGGAGGGCTGTGTATAGTAACTATCTGCTGGTAACTAAGCTGTAGATAATCTTAGTGCTGTTTATAAGTTTTCTTTTAAGGCACAATTCGTTACCTTTGATAAAATGGCAATTAATTCCTGTCTTGAGTTGTCCAAATAAATAAATATTGAGAAAGGGGCCTCTTGGCTGAAGTTACAGGCAGAAAGAATCAGAGAGAGGAATGAGTGCTGGCTGCAAGCACCTGCATATCCTGTGGCATTGTGAGAAAGCAACTGATCAATATGCAGGGTTTCCCCAAAAGTGTGAACTTCTCACACACCAGCTGGCAGATGTATCGTAAATCACCCTTGGTTGGTTTGGGGTATATGGTGTCTGTTTTTTCCTCCCTCTTTATTCATGTTCTTAAATTTTAGAGGTCTTGGTTCTTTTATTTCTGCTGAAATATATGCTGTGTTCTGGAAACATGATGCTTCCAAATAAATGTAGCATCCAGATTAAATGAGGTCTGGAAAATGAAGACTTCTGAAAACTGAAGGCCCAATTAAATCAAAAGTAGTCTTCAGTGTCTGCTGTCAGAGTCATTCAAGTTTGTATGAATCGTTTTGCGGCTTCTGTAATGTGTCTTGAAAACCTGCTATTTTTCTTCCTTCTGCAATATATGTGTTGTCTTGGAGATTCATGGATTTCATATTTCCAGGAAGAGCTAATAGGTGGTATATGGAGCCTGAAACCTCTTTAATAGGTATTGACATTATCCATTTAATGTAAACTCCACACTGAAGTGTGTTCTCTTGGTTTCTGGTCATGGAAATAAACTTTAATTTACTTGAGCAGGACAGTGCTGTGTTTTAAATACAGGAAACTTTTTTTACTCTTCTGGAACTGAAACTGAGATTTAATTAATTTTTCAACTAAAATTGTGTGTTATAGCAAACATTTATTTGACATATGGTGTCTTACCGAGGCCTTGATTGGAAAAGAGCTTTAGCATTGTGTGTTAGGTGTGATCTCCTTCCATCCCCCCTACTTTGGGATTGGCTGCTGCTTTAGTGGTTCATGTGTAGTCCTCAGTAATTCTGCACTGAGCTATTTATTTTTAACAAAGTGATTGTTTCAGGAGAATTTTTTTCTGCTGGCAATATGCTCAGTTGCAATTTCAAAGTGATACTGTTGTGTTATCTCTAATATTAGAGTTTGTACTGTTAAGTATTCGTTTCCTAAATTAGATTTACTTCTTCCATAAACAGGTGGTTATACACTAGGAATATTCTGTACCGTGCATGTAAAATGAATTAATTCAATGTGAGTACAAGTTATGTTTTATAAAATGTCAACACTGAATTATCTAAAAAAATGTATGTTCAAAAAATATTGTGATTACTGTCTCAAAAAATAAGATCTGTACTCACAGCCTTGCTAACATAGTTAGAGCTCTGCTGTGTGTATAGATGTCATGGATTATTTGGGAGCAGAGGTGGGGTCTTTTCCAAATAATTTAAAGCTAGGCAGCAGAACTTACAATGAGAAAGAATTGGAGATCAAAATGGTCTTTAAATAAAGACATTTCCCCTTCCTTAGCAATATTTTTATGCACTAGATGTATTTTACACTGGAATGAATGTCATTTAGATGCAAACATATGTAAGAAAAGTGGCAATTTAAGTATTGCTACTGAGACGATTGAATGTAAGAAACCAGGGCTCTGAATTTTTAAAGGCCAAGGTATCATGTTGCCTTTTATTTTTAAAACAGTAATGAAATTTCACAGTCTAAATGGTATAATACATTTACTTCATTCTTTCTAAACCAAAAAAGTTAATCTGATTTGCTATTTTGGGGATTTTGGTTTCTCAGTGTAACATATATAACATGCCAACATACCGTGTTTGACATAGTTTTGGGTTAGTGAAACTTTGACTCCTGTTTTCTTCAGCATACAGACAAAAAGCCATGCTGAATTTGTTTCCCCCAGATTAAATCTGAATTTGGCCTGCTCCCAGGAGCTGTATCTGTGTGCAGTCTGTCAGCAATCAGCAGGCAACCAAAATAGGAACAAATCTTAGTATTTTTAAAAAACTGATTCTGAAAACAGATTTAGACAATTTTCTTCATATCCCTAAGCATGTATTATACAGAAACTGAAATACTGTACATGATTGTAGTGAAAGTAATGCCACATTAAAACATTAATTACAGGTCTGCTGTGGTATTTTGGGTCCAGTAGATTTGCTTAAGTTTCTGCTCGTTTGGAGTGGGTTTTAGTTTTTTTTTTTTCCCTCTTGTTTTGTTTTCTCATGTACCTAGAAAAAGGAAAAAACCTGCCTAAACCTAAATAGCTGTCTAGTCACCTTTTTAACTAAACTGATTTAGAGTCCTATTGTAAAGAATTTGGTGGGTCATTCTCTTAGGAAGTTGTATGAAATTCTTGCAGACTGTGAGTCTATTGGGTTACCACTAAACTGCTGTATCCCCACTGCACCTTGAGGGAGGAGATAATGTCAGTATGTACCCCTTTTGCTGGATTCTGAGGTATAACTACATAATCAACACAATAATTAACAGCCCATATTTGCTGAGTGTTTTTGTGTTGGTGACGGTCAGTAAAGCAGCACTTCAGTGGTAGTTGGATGTTTCTTGGTTGAACATTGTGTTGAATGTTGAACAAACTGCAAGTATTGAAGGGATGAGCAAACCATTCTGACTGAAAGCAGACTTCTGAAAGCATGTCTGAAAAAGGAAATTAGGATTTTTAACTCTAAAATTATTTGTATTCAGACTCATTTTAGAATAAAATGTGGGTACATACTTTTACCCCACACCAAACTGTTCCATGAACTTTCTGACAAATGCTCCAATTTTATAGTTAGAGCAACAAAAACTTTGTTTTTTACTGCTATTGGGAAGGCAGAGCCAGTGTTTGTGGAAGAAAAATTGTTAGGGAACTCTAACTGCAGGATCACACCTGCACTGAGTGACATTTGCAGGTTGGGCTGGGGTGATTATGCTCTTATATGTATTTGATACAAAGATTTCTTAATGATGTAGAATCAAACTTGCTGATTGGATCTTAGATAGATAGTTCAGGACAGGAATCTCCGAAGAATCCCTTCTGATGGATGTTAAGTATGTACTCAGTAAACCTGATGGACAAGTGGATGTCTGCAATGCAATGTGTGCTTTCATTAGCCACAGGAAAAAAAGGTTCCTCTTACCTTCTGGTTATCCCTCTGTAGCTGTAGGAACTGTAGGTGGGTTTTTATATACAGCATGCTCAAATGTGAAGACACTGGATCACTGGGATACACTCTCTGATCCTTTCTCCAGCCACTAGTTGAGCATGTTAGATTGAATTTACCAAGGGGTGATTTATAAGAAAAATTACTCCTATGTACAGTTATTACCTGAAGGGAAGTTCCAGCCAGGTGGAGGTTGGTCTCTTCTCCCAGGCACTCAGCAATAGGACAAGGGGGCACGGGCTCAAGTTGGATATCAGAAAAAAATTCTTTCCAGAGAGAGTGCTCAGGCATTGGAACGGGCTGCCCAGAGAGGGGGTGGATTCCCCATCCCTGGAGGTTTTTCAAGTGAGCTTGGCCGTGGCACTGAGTGCCATGATCTGGTAAAGGGACTGGAGTTGGACCAAGGGTTGGACTTGATGATCTCGGAGGTCTTTTCCAACCCAATCTATTCTATGATTCTATGTTAGATTGAATTTACCAAGGGATGATTTATAAGAAAAATGACTCCTCTGTACAGTTCTTACTGCTAAGCAGGATATGAGCAGTTTGGATGCTGGGTGTGCAGACAGCCCTGGGCTGCCAGCCTGTGTCTGGACAGCATGAAAGTGTGAGTAACAATAGAATAACAACTTGTGAGCACTTAACAACTAAAGCCCGTGTCCTTCTTCTGTGTGATTAGTTTTCATTTTAAACTGCCTCATTTTAAACTAGGTGATCCATGGTGTATGAATACATTACAAATGTGTATTGTGGGTTGTGTGTCGTTTTGTGGTTACGTTTTGTTTTTAAAGGAGGAAGTTTAATTTGGTTCTGTGTTAGCTGTTGTAGCTAAGGTAACCTCAGTAACTTCCCAAGAGCACCTCATAGTTAGAAGACACGTGAGTGATGGTTTTGGGAATGGAGAACTAGAGGAAAAAAAGATATATTGGACAACTGATCATATCTCCCTGTTTCTCAAAGTTTTTAAAATGAGTGTGTTAAAACTGTGCTGAGGTGACACGTGTTCCATAGCACCTTCTCTCTTGTAGTACTGTGGTAAGTGTCACTATGTCACTCATGTAAAGATCCTTTTTCAGAATATTTCTGGTCAAAAGTCACATGTTGAGTTGATGTCTATAAACATAATATCAAACTACTAAATTAAATTATTGGCCTGAAAGTATTGATATGCCTCCTGAACTCTTTGAAGGTGCCACAGGCCTTCTAAATATGTATGGATCATACATTCTTTTCTCAGATAACAAATTATTATTATATAAAAACTATTACTGAGTTTTGGAGCTACTGCAAATACCTTCTTTAAATATGCAGTTTGTCTCAAAAACCAAGGAAGATGCATGCAAGTATTTTTAAGTTTTTATTGTTGTTGTTCTGGTTTTTTGGTA
Source organism: Sakesphorus luctuosus (assembly GCA_013396695.1). NCBI lineage: Eukaryota > Metazoa > Chordata > Aves > Passeriformes > Thamnophilidae > Sakesphorus > Sakesphorus luctuosus. The sequence continues at coordinate 938,806 of VWZD01012768.1, forward strand.
TTTTTTAATTTTGAATCTTAGACTGCTGTGTTGTTGCTATGCCTGAGTAGCTTTGCTTATAAGTGCTGGCCCAGCTCTAACTGTATTTGAAAATGTGGGATTCATAAAGATCCAGTCCGTAAAGACTGAATTTTTATGGAGGAAAAAAGATCTAGGGTAAGAGTCGACCTTTTCTGTCTCTCTCTACAAGACACTTCTCATTTTAAATTACTACTACATTTTGAAATTGTTGGCACACCACAGTGTAGCTGGATATGCATTCTAAGATTTTTTTAATTTTTTTTATGTAAGAGACTGATGGGAAATAAAGTTGAATCAGGGTTATTGTCAAAATATTTTCATTGTAGTTTATAGTAATGAAAGCCTGTTTTGTAAATTTGAAGTATTCAAAACAATTCTTTGGTGTCCTGTTCTTGTTCTTTAAAATGAAAGAAGAGGCAGCGTTTTGTTTCTGGTAAGATAAAATTCTTTGACTTAAAAAATTCAATAATTTCAATAAGTTTATATTGAAATTTATCTCCCATTTATCAAATCATCAGTTGTTCTCTAGTTGCTAAAATTGCCTTTAGCACAACTTCTTTTGATCTTAGCAACAGTTTTATGCTGACCATATGCCTGTACTGAATCTGGGGTGTGGGTTTGTGGGAGCTGGTTTTAAAACAATACCAGGTTTTAAAAGAACACATATTTTTAAATATCCTCTGTAGTGTCTGAAACCAGTTTGTGAGAGCTTTGTAGTAGTATATCAGAGTCTGAAAGTAGCAGTTAATGATTGTGAATTAACCTATGCCATTGCTTTGGTGTGTTTCAATATGTAGTTAAAAGGAAATCAATGAAAGAACATAATTCTTCTGGATGGAGTACAGAAGTAACAGATTAGGTAGGAGACTTTACTAGTTTCAATACAGAGCCTTTTGACCTGTGATGTCTTACCTTTCTCTCTGCTTTTCCTTATTCTCTGGACAATAAAAATTAAATATGATACTACCCTTTCCTAAGAAAGTTTAGAATGGGCACCCCACCAACATCTCTGGAGCTTTTCCGTGGCCCAGCGGCAGCTGCTTCCAAGGTTTATGCATCAAGGCTGAAAGCCCAGCAGACTTTCAAATGTGGTATGTGTAGAGCTGCTTTTGCATATTCAGGGTAAATACTGCACCACTTCAAAGAGGAAAGTTAAACCCTTATCTCTGGCTGGTGTTTGTGAACACTTAATGAAAATAAAGGCTATACAGAGCTGGAGTATTCACACAGAAATAAATGTGAATAACAACGGTGGGAAAACAATATGTTGATAAGAAGAGGGGAGAGCATTTTTATTTTAAACAACTGTTTGAATTTGGGACATTATGAAACTGAACTATTTAGAGAGGTCTGTCATTTTATCATTTGTATAACTTCTGAATCATATGACACTTGATATTTCTGGGTAAGTTTTGTTTCTGTTGAACGAGGGGAGTGTTCTGTGAAGTTTGGAAAGAAACTGTTGGATGAGAAATAAGAGGAAAGAATTAAATCAAGAATTTGCTAAAAGTGACTGTGTGTGAAATGGTGGAAGCCAAGTGCCAGAGTTATGTGTTTGACAGGGTTTGTAGTTGTCCAAGATGGCATGAACTGACCCAGGACACTTCTTTGGTCCCATCTGCTGTGCACTGAATGTTTTCCCCATTTTCTAACAAAAAGAAAGAAGGGATCTGGACTGCACTTGCATTTCTTAGACAGTCTTAATAAATTGAGGAGGTCTTGAGACTTCTCACTGGAGGAGACTGAAGTTCTGTTGGGGCAAGTAGGAAAAGATGATGGCATAATTGAAGATGTATGTGTATTTTTTTGAAAATAACCAAATTATTTTTTTTTCTGGCATGCACAACTTTCTGTGTGTTTTGATTTCACTGATGTTCCTTTTATTACGTTTTTATTGTAAATTTTGTGACTTTTCTTAGCTGGCAATGATGGATTGGCAGGCCTGGAAAGTGAAGCTGTCCAAACTTGCCCCATCAGCTGGTGAAGTAACTGATAGTGGGTTTCTTCTCCACTGACTAGAATCAGTCCATAGTTAACTTGCTTTGTAAGGAAGTCTGATTACAAAAGTGGGGTTCAGGAATCCTGAATGCTTTCCTGGCCTTAGGGGCACATGTTAAACCAGCACCCTGGCTTTGCTAAGTCCATTCCATTTACCTCAGCATTTCAAAATACTTCTTGATCCTTTGTTCCTTTATATAGTCCTGTACAGTCTCCATCCTAATGTCAGGATTGAGGTGAGAAGCTGTGTCCCATCTCCTCTTGAATCCCACTGGTACATGCCTGGGAGAAGGGGAAAAAGGTGCTCCTCAGCCTTCTTGCAGTTATTTAATCCCCATCCCCAACCTACTTCTAGTTTTCTATTCCCAATAGCTTTTACCAGGCTTCATGTGTCAGTCTTTGTTAGATTGGTGTTGTTCTTCTTTTCTTTGCAGTTTAAAAGGTGTGGCCTTTTTCTTTTTTTTTCTGTTTTTTTTTTTGTGTTTGTGGTTTTGTTCCTCCTATGTGCTTCCTGTGATACAGTTAAAAGTTAGAGGAGCAGGGAGAATTTTAAAGCTTTTCCTACTAATGGCTCCTTATTCATGAAGATGTAAATTTTGTTTGCAGACTTTCCTCTGCATTCATGTATTCTTATTGCAGAGAATCGGGGAGGAGGGGGGAGGGGGTGGGTTAGTAAAGGGACTGATTCTGCAGTGTCAAAATGAAGGAAATGTACACTCCAACAAAAAGGATGTTCTGCCATCCAGTTACACTTTCCCAATGCCCCCTTGTGCCAGCATTAGGATTTACTTGGCCAAGGAATCGTAAGTTTTCTGCCAAGTTTAGTGTTGAGCTGGATGAGTTTCATGAGTTTCCTGTGTGGCCACACAAGTGCCAGTGCCTACAAAAGGGAGGTGGTGGGAGCCTCTGGTCAGGTTTAAAGTGAGAGGGGGAACAATGGGCTGCATAAAGAGACCCTTCTGGGAAAGCAGTGGCAAGTAATGGTGCTGAGGTGTCTTTCTGGGGAAGGAAAGTTTGAACTTGAGCTGTTCATAATGTCTAATTGCATATCTAACTTCTTTTATAATGTTTCAACAGACCTGTTAACATATCTAATCTTCAAAGGTATAAATTTTAAGTGTTTGATTCAGCTTAAAGGTTGGCCCTGTTTGTAGTGCATGGTTGGATTGGATGAGCTCCAGAAGTCCCTTCCAACCTGAACTATTCTGTCATTTTTCTGTTTATTTTAAGCTGTTATTCAGATTAGCTTTCAATCTCCAGTTGTGGCTTACAAATGGTAAAAAAATCTTTTCTTCATCAAATACCATTATTTGCTTTAATGTTAAATGTACTAATTAGAAAAAAATCAAAAGAAGAAGGCTGTCTTTGGAGAGGTGTTTTATGGGAGACAGGGAGACTTGATAAGTTGTTCAGGTGTCTCTCAACTAAATAGTGTTAAAATTCTGTGCAGCAAATTGCTAAAACACAATTTTTGAAATGGAACTCCTGTTACATAAATAACCTTTGGAAGACAAGCATTCCCATATAATGAGTCATTGCATAAAGTTTTACCTGCTACACCCTGATACAACTACACAATTCTCCTTTGGAGCTGAGAGTCTGAGACAGGGCAAGTGATTTTCAGATGCAGCAGTCTGGAATTATGTACCAAGAAGTTGTTACTATACTAGAAATACTAAACTAGTTGTACTTGGCTGAAAATAACTGTCACATGACAGACAAGGCTTGCATTGTCATTTGGCTGTCCTTATCACACAGCAGCATGGGTCGAGTTTACATGAGTTCAGTTGCAGTCCTTTCACCTGAGAGATTTATATGTGCAGTGTAAATTGCCTAAGTTTTCTCATCTGTTCTCCTGAAAACTTTAGTTGAGAGAGACCTGTACAGACTCTTGCACTATTGTTGTCCTGACCTTTGTTTGCATTCCTTTGCTTAGATACTGGCTCACGTGAATTATACAAACTGACTGAAATAGTTTCCTTTGGGAAAATTTTGAAAGGTGCAACACCAAATGTAAAGTTAAATGTATCGACAGTCCATTGTCTTGTGCACCCTTAGCAGGAAGGTGGGAAGAAAGCGAGTGAATGTCTGAGACTGTGGTGTCTTCCTGTTTCATATTTAAGAGTAAACACAGGATATGTTGAAGCTTGAAGGTAGCTATAAAACCTTGATTGTTCCAATTTGAGTTAATTATGCAGTATTATAACCCACACTTCTGCTCTTAAAGTGATCTTTTTAAAAACAGATTACTAAAAACAATGGATTGTGGGGAGAAAAACATTGTGGAGAGAACTGGAAGGGAACTCCACAGCTCAGGTAGCTCCTGGTTTGCTTTATATTTCAGCATTCCTGCTGCCTCTTTGTACTGCATGGTTCTTCAGGCCTTACTTCAGATCTGCAGAGCTTGACAGAAAAATACTCTGTATCTGTGCTTTCTCAGATGCTCTTCTTCACATGGCATATTCTGCAAACTGGTAAGTTTGCAGCTTTGTATCCAAAAGCTCGAATACAACTCCTGTGGCATTTTCCTGCAGGGAAGAGTATCAGAAGACATGCCCTGAGCTGTGAGTTTTTGTGCAGGCTGACAGGGCAGACTCTCAGGACGTGTTGGTAGTTGGCATGTTTGAGCTGCCTGCATGTTTCCAGCAGACTGTTAATGTAATGAATGTATGGTACTTCAAATGAGGAAATGTCTTAATTCGTAATTTTTCCTAGTGCACTTAGCTTGCTGGTCCAGAATTTTGAAAACTTGTAATTTGTTTTGATGCAAGACTTCCCTCCTCCCCCAGGCAGTTGATTCATCATGTTAATTGTTGAACTAAAATGCTAAATTCTCTTGTGTATGTGGCGGGGAAGTTGTCTTAGTCTAGTAATAAATTTTATGATGCAGACTAAATCTGTATTTTGAAATGTGGTGTTCCTTACCCAGTGACTTTCTCCTAAAATACTTGAACTAGAAAAAGAACACTTTTCCACCCACCCACCCTCTGCCAGTTAAATATCAAATGGCAGCCAGGAAATGATGAGAGCGTTTCATGAGGGGAAAAAACCCCCAGTGTTCAGTCATCTGACTTGAGTGTGTTATAGGAGTAATCAATAGTGATTGATATATTAGTTTAAATTGTAATAATTTCTTGTTCTCTATTTATGATAGTCTGTATATTGGTTTGTATTTCAGGGGAAATAGTTGGGCTTTTGAAAGTGTTTCTTTTTTCTCTGTAGGGTGTGCTAGGTATGAGTACTGTGTTGATGGGAATGTGCCTAAACTGTCCATATTCACTTGATAAAATCACTTTTCTTACTGCTGTCATATTCATGTGAGTCTTTATAATGGAAATGACTTTGGTTACACATAAAGCTTTTAAAAAAGTTGCATATAATATGTGTTTATGTTGTTTTCAGATCTTGACATAGATGTCTGATAACACAAAACGTATTTGCCACCAGTTTGTTTTTCAGTTCTTTTGTGCTTTGCAATTATGGTTGAAATTGCTTTCCCATGTGTGTCCTGTCTTCCATGAGTTCATGTGAATAACCAAAATGTTGCCTATCTGTTCATTTTGTTACTCTGGTTCACCAAAAAAGCCCTAATGAAGTTTGGTCTTCTTGGCTTGTTAGAGTAATCCATTACACACAGAGTAGCATCATGAAGGTAGATCTAATTTGGAAGTCACTTCTTTTTCAAATTAATTTATCATATAAGAACATGGACTTTAATTTTTCTATTTGAGAGATCAGGAACTGAAAAACTGTTCTTTTAAACCATATTTCAGGGTTTACTGATTTGCTTCCAGCACACACATGTTGTTTCTGGTCTACCTGCTTCCTTTTTACTGAACTTTTTGGGTTTCTGGCACAGCTAGTAAGGAAAAGTCGGTTGTATTAGTAAGATCATTACAATGAATGTAACAAAGCTGTCAATGGAAATAGAAGTGTATATACCTGAAATTAGATATTTTCTCTCTTTTTGTTTATTTGTTTTTGTTTTGGTTCCTTTGCTGGTGCTTAGGGCAGGAGGTCTGCACAGTATTGTTCTGGATATAATGCAGGATACCATTGTAGTTGTCAGTTCTTGTTTGGAAGTAAGTGTAGACAGGACTGTTGAGCCCTAATGGACAATTCTTAAAGATGTTCCCACATTTACCTGGGAAGAAGGAATAGAAGAACTCGGTGGGATACTGGGAGACAGTCTGTATTGGCTCTGGCAGGGAACATCTAAACTTTTGTCTTCACTTCAAGCGAGTTTGGTATTTAGAATGTAGAATATTTGGCAGATACTTTGTACAAATTTTTTTAGGGTAGGAAGTGGAGATATTTGTGCTAAAGGTGTGTCACTAAAGTGAACTCTGCTAAAGGTGTGGAAGTGATTGTAGCTTGTACTTAGAATTGCTTTTAAGTGTTTGTCCTTGGCTGACATAAGATTGATTTGCATCTGTGTCTTCAGGGAGCAAGTTGATAAACTGTACAGTATCATTTGAGCTTCATTTATTGGAAAGCAGTGGAAATGTATCCACTTGCCAGAGAGAGAAGATTAGTTCATCAGTGTTCCTAAAATTAATGGGATTTAAGCTCTGACAAATCACTTTGGAATTTCCTTTGCTGTAAAGTTCTGATTCTTGATTCCCATGTACCACATAAACTTCTAGTTTAGTTGTAACCTGTAAGAACTTAGAAGGTCATTCACTTTCTTGCTGGAGACTTGCAGTGCTTGGGGAAATGGTTTTTCTCTTTGTCAGCCCCAGTCGTCTTGTGGGTTTTAATTTGTTCTAGTTTCTTTTTCCAGCAAAGTGATGAACTCCAGCTCTGCTTTCTGCTGCTGTGGTTGTTTGCACAGCCAGCCACATGGAAATAGCATTCCTGTCTGTCGTACTCCAGTGGAGAATGCAATGTAGAAGTGAAGTTGTTCCATTGTGATCTCCTACTGAGTAAGTAAAATGGAAAAAACTCTGATTTAGAGCAGTTCAGATTATTCTATGACAAGGGATTTGAGATGTCACTATTTTAAAAGAAAGTAACTTGTGTGAGCTCAAGACAATAAAAGAAGTTGAGAAATGAGATATTGAAATACTATCTTACAGAACTTTTTTTTTTCCCAACATAGTTTACAAATTAATTTTGATTGTGGTGGCTTGACCCTGACTGGTCACCAGGTGCCCACCAAAGCCGCTCTGTCACCCCCTTCCTCAGCTGGACAGGGGAGAGAAACGCAGTGAAAGGCTTGTGGGTTGAAATAAGGACAGAGGGAGTTCACTCACCAGTGGCCATCAAGGGCAAAAGACTCCACTTGGGGAATTAACTGGATTTATTACCAATCAAATCAGAGTAGGATAATAAGAAGTAAAACAGATCTTAGAAACACCTTTCCCCCACCCTTTCCTCCTTCCCAGGCTTAACTTTATTCCTGATTCTCTCCCTCCCCTGCAGTGGCACAGGGAGATGGGGGATGGGGGTTATGATCAATTCATTGCAGGTTGTTTCTGCCACTGCTTCCTCCTCAGGGGGAAGAGTTCTTCCCCTGCTCCATTGTGGGGTTCGTCCCATAGCAGACAGTTCTCCAGCCTGAGTCCTTCCCATGGGCTGTAGTTCTTCACAAACTGCTTTATTGTGGATCCTTTCCACAGGGTCACAGGTCCTACCATTAAACCTGCTCCAGTGTGGGCTCCTCTCTCCCCAGGGCCAAGGTCCTGCCAGGACCCTGCTCTGGTGCAGGCTTCCCATGGGATCACAGTCTTCTTTGGGCATCCACACACCTGTTCCAGTGTGGGACTCCTGCACGGGCTGCAGAGGAATCTCATCTCTGGCAGCTGGAGCACCTCCTTCCCCTCCTTCTCCACTGACCTTGGTGTCTGCAGGGTTGTTTATCTCATGTGTTCTCACTGCCCTGTTCTTTGGCTGCAGTTACCTCTGTGCAGGAAGTTTTTGATCCCTTCTTCACGATGTTATCCCAGAGGCTCTGCCACTGTCACTGGTGGGCTGGGCCTTGGTCAGGGTGGGTCCCTCTCGGAGCTGCCTGGCATGGGCACTACTGCACACAGGAAACTTCTGACAACTTCTGAACAAGCCACCCCTGTAGCCCCCCAGCTACCAAAATATTGGCATGCAACCCCAATACAATATTAATTTAGTTAAAAAAAAGGCTTCAACTTATTTAGTTTAAAAATTCAATGCTAAGCTTGACTATTTCGTGTCCTGACAATTTCCCAAGTATGTTGAGTGGTCAGGACTGTATCAGATGCAACAAATCATGTATGATAACAAGAATGGTGGCTTTGACTGCAGCATCCCTTTGATATTACAAAGAACTAAAATTTTTGGTTTTCTTTTCTGCTCAGAGGCTTGTTGTACACGGAAAAGCCTTTATCAGATTCTTGAAAATACTTTTTTTCCAACTGGAAAGCTATTGTTGCAGATTAGCTGCTATTTCTGCAGATCTCTGAAAATAACTGTGGCATTTTACTCGAGGGGGTTGATTTCATTTTAACTGTCATCACTGCATTCTTCTAAACTCAAGTGATGTCTTTTGCAAGAAAGCTATTACATGTGATTAGAAGCTGTGTACAGATCTTAGACTGCTGAAATATCTGGTAGCTGCACAGGGCTCGGATTCAGGCCTAAAACAACACAATCAGCAGCAAAAGCTGTAAAAGAATTGTTTGCCAATTAGCACACAATGAAGTTTGCTGTAGCAAACTGAAATTTAGATACTGAACTCGGGCACCTCCTTTCAGATATGGCAGATCTCTCTCTGTGACCTGTCTTTGGTGAATGGGAAGGGCTAAGTGGAAATCTTTGCAGAAGGTCCCTTTTTTCTGTATAGTAAGACCCTACAACAATGAGATCGTAACTTCACTGCTTCTTTTTACATGCTTAAATTTAGCAAGGAATAATTTGGGCCACAGCTGTTAGATTTTAATTAATATGTGTAGTAAATATTCCATGGTAGAACTTCTAAAAAATGATGAGCATCTGTTGTAAAATCTGCTGAGAGTTCAGGAGCTGACAGTGACTTGGCTGCATATATTACTCCCTGCATGAGCACAGACATTAACCTCTCCTTCAAGAGAATTGCTGGCTAAGGAAGGCTCTGCTTAGGAGCAGTTAAATCAAGTGGCATTGCCATGGGCAAGATTTCTTGAAGCTGGATTTTAGGCACCTGGCTGGCTGGGTGGTTGCTGACAGTTCAGAGTTCAGGTGGTTGTCTTAAAATTGACAGAAGTTTCTTTTTCTTTGTAGAATTAATACTCAGTTTGTTTTTAGGCACCAGGTATTTTGTTTCCACTTAGAGCTACCATTTGCTGAACCAAAATATAAACATATAGGTCCACATTGATTGGAGATTGTCTTTGTGATGAGTGCAGGCATCTCCAGAGGACTCTGTCTGATCATAAGAGAATTTTCAAGATGGCAGATATTTCTCCAGAGGCTCTTAGTTCTCTTTATTGATGATATGCAGAGTGACTTGTTTATTCTTGGGCATGTTAAAGGCAGAATTTTGAGAATTAGAGAAGTGTAATTCAGCAGTTGCAATTGTCTACTAATCAATAATATTTTAATCTTAAAAACTGGAAACCTTTGAAATTGTTTTGAAGCCATATGTAGATAAAAATGGTTGCTGAGATGTAAAAATAATTTTCCTGTTGTCTTAAGCTGCAGCCAGATCTAGTGGGTATGATCTGATTACCACAGTTCCAGCTATGGACTGTGCAAGTATCCCAAGTGGGACAGTAGGTGCAGATTAAAATGCAGAAATTGTGAGCTTAAGTACAAGGTATAAACAGCTAAGTCTATAAAGACTCTTTTGTGTTTGATGTTATGATTCGGTTGTAGACAGTATTTTTATAAAGTGACTGACTACTACTGTCATTAATTAAAGTGGCATTGATTTATGATGGCTATTTTTGTTGCTAAATGGGGAAAGAAAAGAACGTGCATGTTTGTAATGGCTGAGGCAGGGACAAACAGTACTCAAGGGGTCCCCAAATGCTTGAGTTAACTTCAACATTGATGACTGCCAGGAATATGAGAGAAGTGACAGTTCTGTGCTGCATTTTTAAAAGGAATAATGTATCCAACTCTTCTTTCTTCACTCCTGCTATCTCTCCATCCTGTCTATCAAACACCCAACACTTCCAGTCTAGTGCTGGAACACTCCTCCTCCATGCCCAAGAAAATCCCGAATCTTAATCACTCAGCTACTCGTTACCCATTGTTTGTTTATAGATGGAAACTGCCTCTATACAGGGGCTGGTTTCAAGTGTGAGTGAACATCCTCCTGCATGTGGGTGCTGAGCAGAAGCAGTGGGTGTGTGTATAGGAACAAGTTTCAGTCCTTCACATCAGCGACTGCACGTTGACAGGACAGGGTGTCTGCAAGTGAGTTGATTATGTTACTGAAAATCTTTGGTATTTACTCAAGACAGTAGTTTGTCCACAGTCTGGGCTTCCATTGAAGGGCTGGTTTTGTAACTGCTCTGTGAAAATCAGAGTATATTCTTTCAAAAAATACAGGAACTCTTCTCTGAACATATGCAAATGAAATAAGTGAAGTTGCATTAGAAGCAGAGAAATTAAAATGGAGTATAATTGAAGACATACATTGCCCAATGTTAAACTTCCCAAAACACAGGAGAAGGCAGATTTTTTAGTTTCCAGTGTTGTTTTTAAAAATGGCTTAGTTTAGAAAGGGGATTTACATTTTTTAAAAATTTATGATCACTTACTTTCCCTGGTTGTTAAGATGGAAAAGCTCTTTACAGATTCTCAAGAATGTTTTGATGCAGAGCATTGCAAGACAACTATTTCAAAAGACTGTATCAGTGATGTTTTGCAGTCATAACATGAGAGAAAGTGTCTGTGTCTGCAGGAAGCTGGAATCCTGGAGAATGTTTCCTGGAACCAGGGACTACAGGAAGTTCGAGAGGGTGAAGGAGAGCATTGCAACCTGACTGGAGTTCTAATTTTTATTTATTATTTAGTATTTTTGTATTTACTACTGATCTCTTAAAAGGTGTCATCTTCCTGAAACTTAGTAATTTTTTTTAAAGGGTCAAATGTTGGTTTTAAAGTCCAGATTTACTACATATAGCAGTATTTCTTTTCCCCTGGCTTTGTTGATTTGTAAAGACTTGCACAGAAGGACAAGCGACTGTACAAATGTTTTGTGCACAAGTCAGAGTATCAACAGGACTGTCAAATGTCTAGGTGTGTTTTAACTAAAATATTACAACATATAGTAGTGTATTGAAGAAAAGGTACTGCCTGCCCTTGGTGCTCATTTACTCATTTGGTTTGATGCCGAAGGGGTTTTTGATTTTTGATTTTCACATTCTATAGATTTTAGGAACACAGTAGATGTAGCACTGTAGATTTTTAGTGGGTTAATATTTAGCAACTTGAGTATAAGGTCCATCTATCTCTACCCCTGCTCCAGAACAGGCAGCTAAGGTCTTCTAGCTGTTTAGTCTCTTTGTCAAGGTACAAGATTGGAGAATATCAGAGGGAAACATAAACACGAAGCAGAGTGACCCGGAGCACGGGAAAGTGTCCAAAAGCCCTTTATGTGCTGAAGAAGAAGAGCTGATGAAGACAGAGGGTCTTGACGACCCCCAGACCCAATTCCGGGAGATTTGGCTGCACATCATAATGAAGAGTTAATTTGCGTACCAAAAACTGCTACAGCTGCATCTGCATGGGTTGTTTCAAGTGAATAGACATGCATGTCATCATGTATTCCTGTGGGCACTTAGCCTGTTATTAAAGGACCTTTACTTTTTATCTTATCCCATATCAACCTGGCTCGGAGTCCTGCTTTGTGGGGGAGGACACTCAGGGCATCAGGTTCAATTCCACTTGATGGGCTTCATCTTCCTTTTTACTAGGTATGGACTTTAATATGTTGCAAACTCTGATGTTGCAAACTTGTTTAATATGTTGCAAACTTTCTGGTTACAATTATGGTACAGTTCTAGTTCTAGAGAGACACTGCAAGTGTGGGGGATTGGCACCTTGCAGGATGTGACGCTGTCCCAATGCCACATGTGCCAGCCCAGCAGCACAAGGACACGTTTTCCCTGGAGGATGCGGTTCCAGTTGTGTCCTTTCCTCCTGCAGGTTTGATTTAAGTACACTTACTCTGCTTTTTCTAAAATAGCTTCTTGGATAAGAGGTGCTAAGCTCAGTCATGGGACAGATATTCCAGCTGGAAGAGAGGCTGTCGAAACAGATCCAGGGGTTGTGTGAATGCAGGAATTACAAGCTGTGGGTGCAGATTGAAAACATGCTTGTAAACTCTTTTCAATATATAATGAAATTACCTTTTCTGCTTCAAAACCAAGTGATATTACTGGGTGGGGATTTGGTGAGGAGTTTCATTTATGTTGAACGTTATCTTCTGTCATTTGCTGAGGACTTTTTCCTCTAAAGTATCTGTTGTTAGCATATAGAGCCAAAATAGTAAGAATGATGCATAAAGATGGAAATAATAGTTAATTTAGTTGGAAGGCAGTCTGGATTTTGGTTCCACCTTGTAAATCAAACATACAGTGTAGCATTCCTAAGTTTAGAAACCCAATTTAGCAGGGAGTGCTTCAGTGTCTTTCCTTAGCAACCCAGCCTAGCAAAACACACTAGAGCTGCCCTTCCTGCTCTATGCTGAGCAGTGGTAGCAAACTCCATGGTTTTAAGGTGGAGTTTATAAACAGAAATAACATAATGAGGCCTGCAATTGTAGGGGGTTGGAATTCAGTGGTCAGAGTATTTTCCAGTTACGTATTTCACTGGTCTTTTCAGCATGATCCTGCATGAGGATAAGGGCTGTTCTAAAACTCCAGAGCATCAATTTTGCATTAAGTAAACTTACTTGGTACAAGGGAATTTATCCAATGAAATTGTTTGGGGTTTTTTGTTTTCTTTTTTTTTGAGGGCCTGAGCATTTTTGAGGTAGAAGGGGTAAAGCAGAATGACAGCAGCTGCTGCGAGTTACAGCCAACCTTTGCAAGAGCTGTGAGAATATTCAGGGAAGGGTAACTCCCTAGTACTGTTTGGGTTTGGTTTTTCCTTACACATCCCTTCTGATTGCTGTGTTAGCTGGACCTTTGATCTTGTCCAGTGCAGAAGTTTCTGTGTTATGTGTTGCCAGTGAAATTGTGATATATTTTGTGAAACTTTCTCTCACAAATAACACTGTTCTGTATTCTGTGCTGAAACACAGTCTGCTGGGAGCCACAGAATTGTTGTAGAGAGGATAGAGAACAAATCTCATAAACCTTAAAAATTCTAGTGTGTACCTGATTATTAGAAAGACTGGGCTTTGTATAAGAACCTGGTATAAGAATTTGATTAAATGCTTGAATGAAAGAACCAGAAGGAGTTACACATATAAGCTTGTCATCCAGTACGTGATGCCATCAAGGTTAATGAGGGCTTTCCTTCCCACCATTTGTTGTCACTGTGTTGACTGAGACCCAACTTAAATGTTGCTACTCTTTTTTGTTTCACTTTATTAGAATGTTCTGCTTTCTGTTACTTTCTCAGTGAAGTTTTATAGTTTCAGAGATAGCTAATGACTGAACATTTATAGGTTCAACAAAACTGCCACACTGTCAGTCTGTGCTCTTTATACTCTGCATTTTATATAGTGAGTTTCTAGTGTTGCAGCTGGAAATGATTTTAAAATGCCTTTTGTATCTTGCATGATTTCTGATTACATTTAAAAAAGGTTGTAATACTGAGAATAAGCTCTGGCTGGATGGTACTGGTTGCAGTGCAGGATGTGGAAGTCATGCACTTTTGCTGATATTGGGAGTCAGATCTGTCAAAACAAGAGTGTGCTTTATTCTTTGTTTTAGCGTAAGTACTATGTAATAAACATATAAGTACTAACTAATGAGTGTGTTCTACAGACTTGTTTGACTTCTTAGGGTGTAGGTTAACCCAGCTTAAACGTGCATGCCCTGGTACTGGATTTTAGCTTGGATACCACAAGACACTTAAGTTCTCCACTTTCGTCTTTTGTACTTTCAAATAAAAATTTGCAGTTTGCTCATTCCCAGAACAATAAAAAATTAATGATACTTGTCTGGTCATAGTTCACATGTATGTATGTGTGTTTGGGAATGAAGATTTGGGAAGGGCTCTCCCCACGTGGGTGTGCCCTTCCAGCCTGTGCAGTGGATGTTTTAGGTGAGGCACAGCGTGCACAGAACTGGCCCCACTGTTTAAGTCCTGAGGTTCATTTGCTGCGGCCGAGCAAGCTTGGATGGTGACAGGGAAGTCCTCTGGACTGTCACAGCACCCGGTACTAACCAGGGCTGACCCTGCTGAGCATCCGAGATCTGATGGGATTGGATGGCAGGGAGGCATTGAACTGCCAGGGGATGGTCCCCACTGAGACTCGAACTCAGGTCCTTGGGATTCAGAGTCCAGAGTGCTCTCCTTTACACCACGGGACTGCTCCATAGTTCACATAGATTTGTTTCAAATGTATTGAGAGTTATAGGTCACATTAAAAAAAAAAAAAAGAAGAAAAAGTTTGGGCTTCATATGTGGAGATTTTTTATGCTAAAGACAGAGAAGAAGTTTTAATCTGCCTGAGGAAGAAGAGCAGTCCTGCAGAAGGTGGGCATTGCCTTGCCCATTTACCTTTCCTGTGAGCTGAAGCCCATCTCGGGCCCCACAGAGGCTGCCTGGTTCCCTGAGGGAGGTGAGCTGTGAGATCCTGCGAGTGCCGACAGGAATCTGCTCTCCCTGTGGAGACATCTCGGGCTCTGAGTCACCTCCTGCCCGCGGGCTGGGGAATCGGCCACTGGGGCACTGGGTGAACGGGCAGAAACCCCAGCGGTCCAATGTGCAGAGAGGGGTCTGAGGGTTTGGGCAGAGCCCAGCACTGCTTCTCAGAGCTGTACACAGTCCAAAGGGGAGAGTAAGTTGTGCTGGGACACTGGCTGTATAAGCTTTTTCAAAAGCTAATGTTCAGCAGGCCAGAGAGGGAAAATTTTTCTTCCATTGGCTGTCAAGAGAGTAAGACAGTCTGGCATGCAGTGGGTTGGGAACATGCCTGGATTCTCAAGGGAACTGAAAAGGAATTTGTTACAGAGACTTGGAGGTACAAAAGAAGTCATGTTTTTGAAATATGACAAATTGAAAATAAGATGCTAATGCCTTTATAATTTTATTTTAAAACCCCAAAGCTGGAATTTCAAGATATTAAGACTTTATTGGGAGAAGAAGAAGAAGAAATAAAACTGCTCCTGAGAATAAAAGGGTAAAGCCAATGTCAAAAAGGAGTACTGTGCAAGATTTTTCAAGTGGTAACATTTAGTGAGTCCTTAGAGCTGTGGTTCATCCTACACTTTTCAGTAGTTTAAACATTTAAAATCTGGGTCTCTGCTTTTCAGTAATGATTGCAG
Organism: Sakesphorus luctuosus; assembly: GCA_013396695.1. NCBI lineage: Eukaryota > Metazoa > Chordata > Aves > Passeriformes > Thamnophilidae > Sakesphorus > Sakesphorus luctuosus. Next base: position 954,231 of record VWZD01012768.1, read on the forward strand.
TGCTTGTGGGAATTTGGAGATGTGCTAATATGGGCTGTCATTAAATGTTTTATTTTGTAAACCTTGCACCAGTTGTTTATAACTTGGTGTGAGAGCAAGACTTTTATCAGTGTAAATGTACTTCTTGATATATTTTGCTTGTTTAGAGTGTTTTGCTATTAATTTATTTGATTTTTTCAGTTCTGCTTCTCCTGGCCTTTTGTTGGACATCAGCATTTAAAATATAGTTGTTATTGGTGTGACCACCTGTTGAGGGTGAGATTGGAAAAGTGCATCCTCCTGTCCTTAAGAGCTCATGATGAACTCTGGTCCTGTGAATAAGGAAGTGGGTAATAAGCAGTCAGAATGTTAAAGTTCTTATAATTGTGTCACTTTAAGAAGTGCTCAACAGCTGTGTTAGGTGTGAAAGATACCTCTCTTTTTGTGTCAGGATATCAGTCTTCTGCCACAGGTTCTGGATGTTGATCCCTCAGAAGTAAAAACCATTAAAAGGCTCCTGAACTTAATGCCCTCATATAGCACGTACTTTTAAATTATTATTATTTTTACTGTCCTGTCTCAGTCCAAACTGAGCACTGCAAACAGTCCTTTCTGAGCTGGAAAGTAGAAGGGAAATGTGGACACAACCAGAAAATCCAGGAAAAATTACAAGATATGAAACTGCAGTGAAATTAAAGTAGTTTGTTTACAGAGTTGATTTCTATAGTGAAGCCTGAGCTCTGATATACAGTACTATTGTACTTGTACTTGAAGATAATTTGGAAATTAGGCTGTGCTAGAAGATGAATCTGTAGTAGAGGACTGAAGGCTTCAAGGTTTCTGTTTAGAAGGAGGTAACAAATGAGCAAAGAAAACATGCATGGTCGGTCTGGCACACATACTATGCTGTGTTTGGGGTAGATTCTGCACCCAGATAAGGAAGAAACCTGTGCCAGTGCATTTCCAGATGTTTGGAAGGAAGTTGTGTAACCTCTAGTGGTAAAACGAGGCATTTTTGTTTCATGTTGTTCTTCATGTGATTCAGCTAGGATGCTTCTGGAAGTTAATGATGATCAGTTTTTATTTTCCAGACTGAACCCTTTTTCTTGCGTTGGGGCTGCAGAGACTGAGTGTCAAGGTAGAAGTAGCATTTCCCTGTTCCCTTGGTAGCAGACTCCTGTTCTGTCACTCTTCCAGAGCAGCTGCTTGTAATGCCAGTCCCGGAGGATTCTGTCATGGCAAGTTGCTGCTGCTAAGTAGGTTTCCAGTGACTCTGTGTTGTGGCATGCTTGCCCCATCTCTGCAAATATAGTAGCACTTAAGCAAATTTTATCTAGTTTTTGTACTGCTGAATCAAATTGTTGAAAAGTAATGCAGTTCTTACAAACCTCCCTGCCACTGTGAATGAAGCATATTTAATGTTGAAGTGAAAGGTGTGCATGGAAAAATGAAACTGCTGTGCTTGAAATGGGCTCAACATGTTTCAGCTCTTAATTGCAGGACTCACTTCTGGTCTGCTGTTTCAGTCATATCAGAGCTCTGGAGCCCCTTTTAGGTAGGGGTTTTCTTTTGCAAGTACAGCATTATTTTGCATTGCCAAGGACATTATTTGCCATAGAAACTGGGGAGAGTGTCTGGATGAGAATATACTGGTGGTGTTGCAGGGCTGCAGAGGGATGGATTCTGAATCCTCAGCTGTCAAAACTTAAAGCTCATGAGGTTTTTGCTGGGTTGCTACTACAAACTGGAGGATTGTTAATTTTTTAAGTGCTGTTCCAATGAATTGTGATGAGAAGGAAAACACAGGGACAACTTGCTCAATTACAGTCTTGTGTATGTATTTAATATGTAATATATTTTTAAAAATAATCCAAGTAAAGTAGCATCTTTGTATTATTTAAATGAGGCCTGTTATATCCTAGTTTAGCTTAATTTTAGAAGACACAGTCTATGTGCTGCCAGGCATTTTCCTTGTCTCCCAGATATATCTACGAATGTATGTTAGGCAATATACCCTTCAGGAAATACCAGGATGCTGAAGTGTCCTGTGAATATGAGCTCCTGCTTATTCCAGGTTTGAACTGCTCAGTATATTGGGCATTTCTTTTAGATCTTTAGGAAGGGAGAGAAACAAAGGTAACAGAAGGCTGCAAGGAAATAAAACTTCCTATACCATATAAAAAATCTCAGTTTTATACCTTGAGGTGTATTAATTTAAATGCAGCTTTCCCATGTTAGTGTTAAAGCCTGGAGGTGTTGAAAAGGCATTTGTTTCAGAGTTGCTGCAAGAGCCAGCTTGTTTTGCGTTTAATTGCTGTGTTGTTGAAGGAATTACTTTTCACCTTGGTGCTCACAGTGACTCTGGAGCAGATAGCTTTGGAGGCAGTGGGGAACATGGGAGTGATCACACTGGAAAACTTGGCTGAACAGCCATCTGTAGTTTGTTGTGGCACCTCACGGGACTTGCTGAGCTGATAGAGGCAGTTCACGTGGGCTGGCAGTGTTTGTGCTGGTGGAGTGTTTTGGGAACATTTGGTGGGATACCAAGTATGTGTTTCTCATGCCACTCTTGTCTTATTGGTGCAAATCTGACTCGAAGGGCATATAATTACTTTTTCTTTATAAAGGATTATTTTGTTTTCCAGTGTGTTGTCCAAGCACTTAAATGGCTTATGTTCCAGTTTATAAATAAATGCAGTCCTTAACCTTGCTTGGTGTTAACAGCTGTTTCTTCCATTTAAGTATGTTTCCGCTTTTTCCAATATTTTTGTTTGAGTGTTTGTAGTGATCAGAGGGCCATGTCAAAAACTCTGGGGCCCTTCCTCACCTCCTTTATTGCTGTATCTTACTCCATGTGTGTGTGTAGAGGGGTTGTTCACTTTTTTCCCTTTACCTTTAATTCCCTGATGTTTGATTTATTTTTTTAAAACATTTTTTATTGTTTGTTTATGGACGGTTGCTGTCACGTGGGTCCTTTGTAATGCTCTTTTGTGAAGTACCCTGTGGACTTTGATAGGGCATTTGCCAAAACTAATTTTCTATATTCAGTCTGTTTATTAATCTTGTAGATGTTTTTTTGTTGAAAGACATGGCACGTGCAGATCACCCATAGTGATTCTCAGGGGAACCGCTTCAAGAGTTGTTGCTTCATCCCCGTGCTGAAAACATACAGCTTTTGTACTGCTGAGCATGAATTTTGCTGTGCAAAGGCTCATTATTTCAATATATTTAAAACTGCAAGCACGTAACCCATCCCAAGGCTAAACAGAATCAGGTTACCAAAAGTAATGGCAATAGCAGTTGCTTGTTAATGTGTTAGCACAGGCCTGTGGTTGACTGCAGCATTTCTGAGGAACTCTCACTATTGGCGTTTACCCTTCTCTTTCAGGAGTACTGAATCCTGCACTTCCACAACAATAAATATTTTGTGGGATTTTCCACATTCAGAAGAAGAGAGCTAGAGTATTTCTGGCATTGACAGGAAAATTGCTGGGGTAACCCTGGAGGTGAATTACTGAAGTGACAGGAGGCAGCCTGGCTGCTCTGCTTCCCCTTCCAGCCCCTCTTTGCCTCCCATCAGGAGGGAGCAGTTGTCCCCCACTCTGTGTTTCAGGATAAGCCCCTTCAGGTGTGTCAAGTCGCAGAAGGCTCTGTGTCTTTCGGGAGAGGAACGAATAGTTCACCCCGTGCTGCTCCTTGTTTCCTCAGAGAGGGAGAGCGAGGGGATTGCTGGCTGGAATTCAGGGGATTAAGCCATTAGCCCTGCTCAGCTCTGTTTTACCTAAAATGTCCTTAGGCCAGCCTGCTTTACCAACTGGAAAACGCTGGAGTGAATAGCTGTTAAATTGAGCTTGAATATCACTATATGATGCTATTTATTCTACCCATGCTGGGATTCTTCTTAATTATTTTACTAAATTTCTGTGGCCTTTTGGAGTTACAAGTGCAATGAATTTAGACAAATGAAGCTGTCGGCTGTAATTCAAAGGATAATTTAATTGTAGCGTCTGTTGGTTTTTTGCCACACCACGTGGCTTTAGGCTTAATAGTTAAATACCTGCTTATGCTGAGCATTCAGAAGGGGTTTTAGAGCACCTAAGTTGGGCTTCTGTCCTGAATTTCCTTCTGTGGGATGCTTTCCCTCTCCACTGATGGTGCACAAAAGACTATGAAAACATATTCTGATACCCTTTCACATTTTTACATTTAAACTAGAGAAGTGTGGTTTTGACAGAGAAGAGGATTTTTGTGTGTAACTTTGGCTTTCCAAAATAAGCAGAAGGGATCGGTCTCTAATATGAGAAATAGCGGAAAACTGTTCAAGAATACTGAGCTACATTGTAACTGTATCAAGAAACTTGGTTATATTGTGTGACCTTAAAATTAGTCAGAAAGTTAATGGTATGGTTTCCTTAAGATTGACATCTGGAACAGTAAATAATAAGTGCAAATAGATGGAACGAGACATAACACTATTAAACATAGCTATTATAACACTTTAATGTAGAACATGCTGAGTTGGAAGGGACCCATCAGGATCACAGAGCCCATCCTGACGCTACAAAAGACACCCCAACAATCACACCATGTGCCTGAGGATGTTGGAATTCTTCCCTTTAATCCTTGAGTGTAGGGAGAATAGAAGGGGAAAACCCCAATATACAATGGTGTGGGTGTTTTGTTGGGATTCTTTGTTTCTTATTTTCTTTAAATGTAATTTGATTTTATTAATTCCTGTTGTTACATTGCTGTAATACACAATTCATGAGAAAATGGTTGGTTTGTTGCAAAATAAGCGTTGATTTTATGGAATGCTCTGGTGAGTAGCAGTAGTATTCTGTGTCTAACCTTGTGTCCTTTGGAAGATGAAGATGATGGTCTGGGCAGAAAACTGAGTCAGTTTAGGAAATCTGAAGAGTATGTAGAGAGCGCAAAAATAAAATAATTGTGGGTAAGAAACGTTTCTGCTGTTACAGTGGTCATTGTTAGTGGTTTTCTTTTGTTGCTGTTTTGTTTTACTGTCTTCTACGCCAGAATAAGGAACTGCATTCCTTGAGCTCTTTCTGGTATTTTATTGATAGTTTACAATAAAATAATGTGTTCTGAATTGAGTTTTTGACAGTGCAGGGTATGAGCATTTTGGAAATAGGCAGTAAACGTAAAAGTTGTTTAGGGCTGAACACAAGCAGTTGTGTGAGAAAGCCAAAACATGTATTTTCAATGTGCAAAAAAACATCTTCTGAGCACTTCCAAGTGTTCTACAAGATAACATTTAATAATAGGACATTCCTGGAACATGTAATATTATGATGTTTTTGGTGTTGAACATGGTCACTGTGGTATTTCTTGCAATAATTCTCTCTTGTTATACTTTGCTTTGAATAATAAATTACTGCACCAGGTGGTTGAAATGAGAGTGTCTTGCCAAACCTGCATGAGCAATTTAATAAGAGAAGCCAAGTGGAAAATGTTTTTAGTTTTTAGCTGCCTTCGCTGAAATCTTGACTTCTGTCTCTTTCTGTCATGCTCGTCAGTAGATTTTATACAAGAATTAAACATTTTGCATATCAGTTAGTCTGGTTGTTGCTTCTGGCCATAAAGTGTCTGTGTAGTTGCCTTGATGCTCTTACGTCACTGCTGACTGATCCAGAGTACCAACTTCCATCCCTCAGGCTTTCTCCTGTTGTCTATGCATAAGATTGTGTTTGATATCAAAAACTCTTAAAGTGAAACAGGATTTTGCCACTAATATTGCAGTCTGACATAGGAGAATAAAAATATATGGAATTATAGATGATGAATATTTATTCTTTGTTTTCAGACAGCTTGGTTTTAGAGAGCATCTAAAGGTTAAATAAGACTTAACCTTTGATTCAAAAGTGGCTGGATTGAAAGTATTTCAGAGTCTTGAAGATGGAAAGTTGCATTCTCTGCTCTCTTTTGAGGGTTAGAATAGACACCAAATAAAACTGAATTACCTTAAAAGCTGAGTGATCAGAAAAGCAAGGATGAAAAAAGGATGAGAAACGGGAATGGAAGATACAATTCACTGTATTATTTGTTGCCTATTACCACGTGCAACTGCAGAAGGAAATAGGCTTATATAATCAAGGAGTTGGCTTAGTACCCACTCACATAAATGATAGGTGTGGCACAATAAAGGGAAAATAATTATTAAATCTGTGGAAACAATAAGAACCATGATAACAATAAGCAAGATCTTAACAAAGACTGTATAGTAGATAAAATTCAAAATTAATAAATTACCACGTATGGCTAGATATTAGTATCTGTCACCTCTGGCTTGTTTGCCAACCTATCTCAAGTGTTTCTGCCTAATTCTGGACTGAGTATGAAGGGTGCTTGATAGGTGCAAGACAGAGATGCTTCCGCTTTTTCTCGTTGCAGAAGGATGTCCTGGATGTCAGCTGTGTGCACAGTGCAGGGAACATGGCCTGTGCCTTAGGGAGCTTGTCCTCAATGTGGGAGGTTGGTTCACCCTGTGAAGGGAAGGGAATTTCATCTGGGCTGAGGTTATATTTAGAATAGGAAGCCGCTCTCAGACTGCTGTGTCTCTTCTCTTGAATGTCAACTGGATACTTGTACAGAAGACTCAAAATTAATTGTGAACATGACAACTGTTATATCTTGCATTACTCACAGCAGACAGGTTTGCTTTTGCTATTTCTATGAATTGTTTCCTTTCCCCATCTGTGTTTTTAAGTTGTTGTTTCTTTTTATTTTACTTTGTTGCTGTTCATTACAATGTCTGTAGAATCATAGAGTCATTTAGGTTGGAAAAGATCTGTAAGATTGAGTCCAACCATTAATCTATCACTGCCAAATCCGCCAGTGAACCATGTCCCTGAGTCCCACAGCTGCATTTTATTTTAATACCTCCAGGGATGGTGACTCCACCACTTTCCTGAGCAGTGAGTTCCAGGGCTTGACAACTCTTTCCCTGAAAAAAATTTTCCTAGTATCCAATCTAAACCTCCCGTGGTGCAATTGAGGCCATTTCCTCTTGTCCTATCACTTTTGACTTGGGAGGGGGGACTTCCAGTCAGCTGGGAGCTTCCCACTTAGCCAGGATTGCTGGTAAATGATGGAAACTGGCTCAGGGAACACTTTGTCCAGCTCCCTCAGTACTCTTGGGTGAGTCCCATCCAGCCACAGAGACTTGTGTGTGTCTGAGTGTGTAGCATTTCTTCTTGGATTACATAATCCTTGGTTCTCCTCAGTGGGGAACAGCTCTTCAGTTCCCACCCTGTGAACATCCCTGCTCGCTCTCCTGAGCAAGTCAGAATGAAATATTCATGTCGATCCAGCATCATGCATAAGTGATAAGTCATTATTGAGAATTGGCCTGTTTTCTGTCTGCAGATTCAGAAGGCAAACATTTTAGAAGAAAGATCAAAATATTACTTACTAACATTGGAGTTAAGTGTTGATTCCTTTTATTTGTTGAGCTTTTTGACCACTGGAAGCAACTTGAGAACCCTGCAAGACAAAAACTTGAGTGTAAGCTCTGTTCAGCTCTAAATTCATGTACATGCAGTAACTGCTTCTGATGCCAATGCAAAAAATTTAAGTACATCTTGTTTTAAAAAAAAAATCCACACGACCCTCTAAGTACAGAGTTCTGACATCCTATTCGCTCCAATTTTCTAGGAAATTAATTGTAAATAAGTAAAATATAATAACATTGTTCCAAAACTGTTCCATCTGTTATTAATAATTATATTCTTTGAGCTTACTAAGTGAAATAAATGGTACTGTTTTCTGTTACAGTGAAGCAGATAATTGGATTTTTTTTGCTTCACTTGTAATGTTTTGGATAGATATGTGATAGACTTGAAAAATGTAATCTGAAAAAGACACCAAGTGCCTCTCAAAGACAACACAATGTGTAAGTCTTTAAGAATCTGTAAAAATACAGGCCTTATCTTTGTTATGGACTTGGGAATACTGCTGTTACTGCTGATTGTTAATGTGAGAATTGAATAAAAGCTGAAAAAGAAGTCATTAATGGGGCTGGCTTTCAAATTGGTTTTGTTGAAAATACAGTTTAAAAAGTAGGTATTTCCCTGACTGTTCACACTGGGGATATGCATAATAAAAATAACTGCTGTTAAAGCCAGTGTACAATCTGTTATGCTATGAAGAGATTAAGACTTGGCAATTCAGTTAAGTAGAGTCATTGCTTCACCAAAGTCACTATATGTAGGTCATGGTTTTTTAGTGTGTTCAAAGGCTCTTTGTGTTGGAGAAGTGTGATCTGCATCTCATTCTAGACACTGTTAGTTTCTAAGGGTATGTTTGTTAACTCAGCTCCTATTGAGGTGCTTCAGGGTTTGGGGTTTTTTTTTTGTATGTGTGAAACGTAAAACTATGAGCTGTGCTCTCCTTCTGTGCCTGGAAAGCTGTGACTGTTCTTCCATCATTTAATTGTGTTTCTCTGTTGTGAGGGTACTTTCTGTCGTGTATATGCCATCACACTGCTGCCTCTTACTGGTTTCTGCAGTTGTCTCTCAGTGGTTTTTGCAGTTGTTTAAGTAAAAAAGTCACTAAAAATATCTTTCAAAGGGCTTTGGAACTTAAATCCATATTCCTAAGCTTCAGCTTCACTGATGAAATATTTCTAGCCATGATTTATTGATATTGCAGAAGACCTGGCATGAATGAAAGGGAGGAGAAGAGTCTGTCAGTCATGTGTGTCATGCTAAGAGCCTCTGAAACATAAGAGGTGAATTTGGGTGGCACAAGTTGTGTCAGCTGTTTGCTTTTTTGGTTTTTTGCTTTTTGTTTTTTTAAAGTTTGTTTATGGTATTACAGCAATATTTTATTCCAGATGAGACTATGAGATACAAGTCCAAGCATATATTTATGTAGTTCTGAAATGAGTTCATATTTTAATCTGCTTAAATTCTAATACTCAAGAATGTTGTTAACTGCTTAATATGTTGTTCACTTTCTACATTGCTTAGGGAGATCCATCCCTAAGCTTTCCTGTATTCTAAATGTCTGCACACTATTAAATAAAAAGTCATTTGTATTTACTTTTTTCCTGTGTTTGTTTTTTTAGGTCCATTTTCCAGACACAGAGAGGGCAGAATGGCTCAACAAGGTAAGGGTTGAGACATCAGCATTGCTTCAAATGGGAAGAGGCAGAAGGGAAATCTGAGACTAAATAAAAGATGGGGCAAGAATCAGAGAGCTGAGTAGTTTTAACTTCATGTGCTTTTTGTGCACTTGTAGTTTCTGGTTGTTGATCCAGTTAGTCACAAGAAAGATTAAATCTATTTTCATGGTCTTGAAATTGTGAGTTCTGTAAATGATTTTAAGTAGCATTACAGTAATGACAGCTATAATTGTGTGGAAGTCATAGCAGCTGTAAACCATCTTTAATTTTCTACTTGTCTGGGATACTTTCCAGTTACTGTGAGGTCCTAACCTACAATCTAAAAATAAATGAAGTTTGCAGTTCTGATTTGTGTGTGTGATAATCTAAGATAAAAATCTATGTAGCTTGGGTTTTTTTAAATTGCCTTTCATTCAAAGTGCATAGAAGAACAGGAGTTAATTAAACATAGTAAGAAGAAAAAGCAATACAGAATTTTCAAATATGTCAGGGTTTTACATTTATAGACCTTATGCATGTAGTTAAGTCTGTTTAACCCATATTTTCCTATTCTTTTTTACATGCAGATAAACTTAACCCTCCTTATCCTTCTCCTTAATATTCACCATCAGTGCTGAATGAATATGTATTTATGGGATAAAAGAAGATTTGTAATACTCCTCTTCCAGTGCTTCAGATTTGTGCAAATGTATAAAATATACAAATAGAGAATTCCTAAAGGTTTCCTGCATGTAAAAAGGAACCAGTTTTTACATCTGTAATTGTATCGAAAACTCATATGTTTAAAATTTATACAGAATTTCTAACATGTGCCTTAAAGAATATTTTTAAGTTATGTGTGAGATTGAGTTCCATGTAGGTTTTTTTTTTTCTCCTTAGACTGTAAAACAGATGTGGCCTTTTATTTGCCAATTCATCGAGAAACTCTTCCGAGAGACCATAGAACCTGCAGTGAGAGGAGCAAACAACCACCTCAGCACCTTCAGTTTTACAAAGATTGATATTGGGCATCAGGTCAGTGACAGAAGTTCTTCTAAGGGGCCCTGTTGCACATACCATTTTCATGTAGCTTGTTCAAATCTACATAGAAATATTTCTCAGTGACACTTGGTCATAAGCCTGGTTCTGGTTTCTGTTGTAACATTAAAATAAAAATGTGTGGTTTCTTCAGCAGAGACTTTGTATTTCCTAGGGTCTGTGCTTCAGAAACCTCACTGAGAATTGGGAGAGGGTTCAAAGTGTAGTAATTCTTAGTCACATGAAGAGCTCATACCAATGTGATTTTAACATTATCCATGTAATGGTTTGCATTAGGAGAGCAGGGACCATTATCCTTTTCTTGTCTGGTGAACCAAGTGCAGTTGCCTTTCTTGCAGCAGATGAATTGTATTCCCGTTATGTCCAACACCCAGTGCCAGGGCTGCTGGCCTTCCAAAGCACTGCACATACACAGTGTCAAGGAGCAGGAAGGTGTTCACCTTCTGTTCTGTCCCATGGAAGAAGGGGCCATAACATGCAGCTCTTACCTGCCTGCAGAAGAAGCTGTTTGACCAGTGCAAGCTAAGAATAAGTTACCTCTCCGTGCTACTTACTCTTACCTGCATCAACCGGAACTTCTTGTTGAGCTGAAGCTTAACAGCTTTTTGTATGAAGTTGTTTCTGTGTTCCTATTGCTTATCATGGACTTTCATGTAAGGATTTAAAAGTCAACACCCCCACACAGCCCCAGATGTTACGAAGCCTGAAGTTAAGTTTCAAGTGTGATAGAGGGGAATTGTTTTTCTCTCTTTGTGACTCTATTTCACATATATTACAGTTCATTACACTTTACTGCACCTTTTGTGTGTTGAGGTTTTTATTATTTTTTTCAATAGTAAGTCTTTGTACACAGTACCTCTGTCCTGCCCTAGATATGACTGTATTATAGACTTTAGTATTCCATTTAAGTCATACCAGGGTTTAAATGAGCTCCCACACCTCTGTAGTTATTTTGGACATGACAAACTGCTGTTTTTATTTCATACTTCAGCCTTGATTGAATTGCATCCTGTGAGCTGCACAGACCCAACACAGTGGGAATCTGACAGCAGTGAGAGTTTCATTTCATTTAAATTACTAAAAAGGTGTAAATAGAAATATGGCAATTTTTCCAGAAGGGAAAAACTCAAAAGTGAGGTCATAGGTCATCATCTCCTGCCTAGAGTTTGATGAATGCTTGAGGCTTAGGAATGTTTGATTGATTTGCGTTGGTTTTGTATGAGGAAGGGAGAGAGGGAGAGCATGAACACATGATTTAGAGAGAGCACAAGGTGGCTGACATAACTTTTTGTGGCAATGGTGGATTCTTTTCTATCCCTTCTCACTAAATTCCACTTATGGAAACTACATTTTTGTGAATTAAATTTAGCTGCTTGTTCTGGTTGCACGGAAAAGAATGCTTTGGGAGTATTAGACATGCACTTGTACACAAAAATGAGATGTTTACTGGGGGAATAGGGAAAGCTTGATATTAAATATATTGTAAATCTTGAGATCTAGACCCAGGATAATTGCCAGAACAGTTGTGGTTAAGTAAATCCCAGCAAGGAAATTTTCACCCTCGAAATAACAATTTGAACTAAATTGATAACTCTGCTTCACACCTTTTAATAATGCTTATAGTAGATTCTTAACTTTGGGCATGAATGTTTCTATATTCACCTTTATTTCAAAGTTAAGAGCTTAATATGCTCCAGTTTAGTAGAAGAGTACAACTTTTACTTGCTTCATTGTTTCAGCCTCTGCGGATCAATGGTGTAAAAGTCTACACTGAAAACGTGGACAAAAGGCAGATCATTTTGGATCTGCAAATCAGGTAAACTTCATTACCATATTACAACAATGTCCAAGCTTTATAACATGTGTTTTGTTTGATTTGGCAGCTAATGTTGGCCTGAAAGGAGAAGAATTGCTTCATTACAGAGATGTACTTAGTTCTAATTGTGTACAAATGAAGGAAGGAACTGCATGCTGTAAATAGCATTTATCTGAGGGAAATGGAATATCAACTCAGTGTGACTGCATCATTAAAGTCATGTTGGTTAATAAAAAATTACTTTCCAAAGATGAAGCACTATCTTTGAATTCAAATTCTTGGATTTTTTTTCTAGTGTATCTTTGCCATTTAGTTTAGTCTAAAATTCAGGATATAAGATTTTTTTTTATTAATATTTTTCTCAGTTACTTGGATTTATTTTATAAATAGAGTATTAGAAAAGTTGATCACTACAGAAGTACTTTTGGTCATAGCACTAACCAAGGTAAATCTATGTATTATAAAGTGGTTGAATGACTGTTCTCCCTTGCTTCAGGTTTCTTTGCCATTTCATCATGACCCCTTTTATCTAGGTTTCTAAATAGACCTACCCTACATTTGCCTTGGAGTGACAAGAGAAGATACTGCTGGGTCCTTGCCTGGCTTCCAGAGTGAAGGGGTGTGTGGGTGGTATCTGTGAGCAGAGCCCAGTCTTTATTGAATCAAATAATTTGGTTTCTGTGGGAAAAGGACAGCTGTCCCAATCAGGGATGGTGTTGCTGGACAAAATACAGCAGGATTGACTCTTGAGAGCTTATTTCACTGAGTGGATGTATTAGCCCTAAAGCAGAAATTTCCTGCAGTGTTCTCTTTGCTGCACTTTTGATAACATGTGAGAACAGCCTCACCTCTTCAGAAGCTCTCAGGAAAACAGTCTTGGCTGACCACTCTGGACACAGAGCAAAGAAATTGTTTTTGAGAAGCTGTTCTTGAGTCCTTAGCGGGGCCAAGACTTCCAAGACCATTTCTTCCTTTTAAAGCAGAATTATTCCCACAAGAGGACAGGGCAGGCCAGTAGGTTTCTATGAAAATTTCAGGACCTAGACCTGTCTCATTACATCCTACTTAGTGGTAAACAGCTGCAGTGGGATCTGATCTAAGAGGCTGAAATAAGTTCCTAGAAGTGGTTTGAATAACAATAATAGTGCTGAGCCCATTTAACCCAACAGCCTGTCCCTACTGCTGATGGCAGAGGCTTCCAGGAAGAAAATGGAAACAAGAGCTATGGAGTGACTATCACAGCTTCCAGGAATTAAGGCTTAGACAAAACCACTGTCAAAGGAAGTCCTGCCTCATATTTAAGCCTTCTCCTTTACACCTCGTGTGGAAAGGCCCCTTTTTCAAAGGCTTTTACTAAGTTTCAGACAGAGAGCACCCATTGTAAATTATTACTGTTTGGTGTTTGGTTTTTTTTTTAATATTTTATTCCATGTATCCTCTAAGGATCCATCACTGGGATTGTTTCAGTAGTAACAGGAAGAATAAGTGTCTCTGTAATAAGTGTTCTTTACACGTTTAGATGCAGAGTTGTGTTTTATTTCTGTGTGTCTTCCATGGGCTACAGTGACCAGATGCAGTATATTGTGCTTCTGATTTGATTCACTACAGCTGCTGTTACATGCCTGTGAGAGTGTCCTCATTAACCTGTAATCTATCTCAGTGCTCTGTACCTTACCTGGGATATTATGATCCGAATGTACAGAATTTGATGACTAAATAAGCCTTCAAGTTGTATGTTACATTACAGTGGAATTCTGTATGGCATCAACTGTCAGTGGACCCAGCCAGGGATAAAACCATATTTAGCTTTATTAGAAGGTTAAAAGTTGTTGACTTAGTACCCTCAAATGCAGCTTGTTACTATATTTACTTCAATTTATCATCATGTTGTTACGGATTTTCAAACGAGCAAATTGCTTCCAATGTTCATAACACAAATAGTTGTGATGCTACAGAGTGTCGAGATTGAGGTTTCAGTTGCAGGTTTTAGTTGACCTTGCTTCTCTGTGTCATGTTGTTATGCAATTATATATATTTATGTGTGAGTGTATTTATATATATCTCTACTATATATATATAGAGATATGCTAAAAATAGAAATTACATAGTTTTAAATGGTGTATTAAAAGTTTTGTACCTATTTTTAAACTGTGCAGTCACACTACATTCTTTCCAAGGAAAGCAACTGTCACCTTCCTTTGACATAGACCCCATCGTTTTGTTGTCCTCCACTTCCCCAAACTGGCCATTGAACAAAAAGGATTCAGTATAGTGTTATCTTTTGAATAGTCAAAAATAAATTCCAATGTTGGATTTTCAGAAGAAAGTCTTGGTATTATTACTTATTTTTGTTTAAGGGATTGATAAGATTTGTATTTGTTGAAATCCCACAAGGCAGCACCACCATATACAGAGCAGAGGAGGCTACAGATGATTTGGATAATGGATATCCAAAATGCAGTGTTTTCTTCTGATAGTTCCTCATGACCATCAGTTGTCAGGGGCAGGGAGTGGGAGTCCTGCTTTTACTGTGAGAGTTACTTATCTTGACTTGATCCTAAAATGGCCCCTGAGGACAGCAACTCTATTTTGTTCACAGTTCCCCAGCCATTTTTGTAATAAGGCTCCACCGTGCTCTTGAACAGAGCTGAACAGAGTTCCACTTCACAGGCTGGGCCTGAGGAACCTCCTGTGCAGAAACCTGGGCTCTGCTGCTGGACCTGGAACAGGATGCCCTGGAGAAGAAACAACTTCACCCTCCTTCCAGCAGTGTCTGGCTTTGTTTAAGCTGCCTTATCTCCATCCCACTTGGTTCCTTCTTCCATTTTTTTAACTGGGCAATCTGTTCAGAAAGCTCTTCTTTGTCCCTCCTTTTTAACTGGTGTCTCCTTATCTAGTCCTGTCACCTAGCTGGTCTCTCCCTGACTCTACCACGGTATTCAGTCTGCTGGGTTTGGTTTTAGCTCTCATCCTATGGAGTCACTGAGCAGTTCCCTTGCTAAATCAGTCTCAAGCTTTCTTCCTTCATTTCTTGTTGAATCTCAGGATTTGTTTGTTTTCAGAACGAATGTGTCTCACAGCACCAGCTGTTCTTGGGAAAAAATTGCTCAGCTCTGCTGATAAATGCTTGACTTTCATGGAGCTTCAGGAAAAGCAGCTAAAAATCCAAACCTGAATTGTGTGCAAATAATCTTGTAGCATGATCAAAAGAGATGAGACTTCTTGTATCATCTTCTACAAATCTGAGATACAAAGCAGCATCTGCAAAATCTCAGTCACCTGACCTTGCATACTCAAAAATGGGATCCAAGAACTGTTCAAACAAAAACTTGCATAATTTTTAATATATTATTCTCTAATTTGCTTCTTGCCTTCTCTCACTTCAGAAAGGGCTCAACTGTCTTTCACTTAAAACTTGCTTAAAGGATCATTCAGCTCAACATACACAGCTTACTGAAATTCTAAATACGACTGGTTTTCCAAGGCTGTGAATATTTCAGACAACTTCCATTTTTAGCAGAGCCACCATCTCTGTCTAGTACTTCACTGTATTAGATGAGAGTGGATTTGGGCATCTGTAATATCAATGAGATCTGTGGAGAGTTGTCCTGAAATGGAGTGTGAATTCTGTGTCTGTTACTTCCCAAAAGTAAAGCCACTTGTATGCTTTCTCTTCTGCACCCTCTGGACATGATAACCTACCTGGGTATTAATCTGAGTGATTCTGATGACAGTGGAAACATTTTGAAAGGAATGTTTTTACAAACTTGACTTTGTTTTATGTTCTAATGTTTCAACATGCATTTTTTGTGCATAGACCGAGATACAACGTATTTGGTCGTGATAGTCCAAAACAGAACTAACAGTGTACTTCAGTCCATAAAAGTGAAGTGTATTCTTTCTTTTTTGGTTTAGTTTTGTTGGAAACTGTGAAATTGATTTGGAGATCAAGAGATACTTCTGCAGAGCTGGTGTGAAAAGTATACAGGTAAAATTAATTATTTATTAATTTTCATTTTGGTATCACTGAATCATTTTCTGATGACTTTATTTATAAGAAAGAACCAGTAATTGTGTAGTTTCGTTCCTTATTACTTTTTTCCTAGTCAAACAGTATTGATATTGCTGAAAGGATAAATTCCTCTAAGATGCAGAACTATTTTAAATATACAACCTTTTCTGCAGGAGAAGCTGGAGATAATCTTACATCAAGCCAATGTTCATATGATGTGTCAGCTCATAAAGAGTTCACGGAGCTTAAAATTTTTATTTTATTTTTCAGTATGAGATGTAATTATTAGTTTAGGTGCAATTACTGTTAGTAGCCTTGCCTTCTGACATTGTTTCTGAAACTTCCTTAACTTTCTGGTAACAGATCTCTCTCCAAGGAGGAAAATTAGTTTACTCTTTTGCATGTGTGTCTTGACATACCTATAAGCATTTACCTGCCTTTTTTCTAGTACCAGTGGGTGCCATTTCTTGTGGCACATTTCATGTGTTTACACTGAGCTTTATAAATAGTTGCTTCACAGTTTTAGCAGAATTATCACTAACACAACTCAGCATCATGTAGGTGAATGTACTGAATCTGTAAGCCCAGCTGTTAAGTGCTTATGTGAAGTTTTTTGAGTTTGGATAACACATAAAGCTATATAGAATCATAGAATCGATTGGGTTGGAAAAGACCTCCGAGATCATCAAGTCCAACCCTTGGTCCAACTCCAGGCCCTTTACCAGATCATGGCACTCAGTGCCACGGCCAAGCTCAGTTTAAAAATCTCCAGGGATGGTGAATCCACCCCCTCTCTGGGCAGCCCATTCCAATGCCTGAGCACTCTCTCTGGAAAGAATTTTTTTCTGATCTCCACCTTCAATTTCCCCTGGCAGAGCTTGAGGCTGTGCCCCCTTGTCCTATATATATGTATATAATTCTTCCATGAGCAAGAATTTAATGAATTAGAAGTGTGAGCATTGCCAGCAAATAGATTTTATTTAAAACTTGAACTAAAGTCAATTCCATTGTCTTTTTTTTTCCCTCTCCTTCCACAGATCCATGGCACCATGAGGGTTATCCTGGAACCACTAATTGGAGACATGCCCTTAATTGGAGCACTATCCCTTTTTTTCCTTAGGAAACCTGTAAGCACTTCTGTCTTTTTCTAATCTTTCTAGAGTGCTGATTACAGTAGGCAAAAAATGATGGCGCAAGAATTAAGCAGCAGAAGGTAAAATTGCTACCATTTGGTAAAATTTTCCCAGATAAGTAATGGACAAGTTTTACTAATACTAGAAAAAAGCAAGATGGATAATAATTACCTTGGAATTTGGAAATGTCTTTTGTCAAAGTTGTCAAACGTTTCTTACAAGTCTTTTGGATAAGGAAAGATCAATATCAATAGATACCATGTAGATTTGTTGTAAAAAAGCTTTTGTTGCTGTGCCCATGACAGTCTGCATGTAACGTGGTCTAAGTTAAGATTTCACAAAATCTGTGCAAGACTGTTTTGAAACCCATGCTGGTGTTAGCACAAAACTAAATTTAGAATGAGTTTTTTGAAATTACCCACCTACTATGAAATTTTTGTCCTAGATAGCAAGTGGGCAATTTCCATCACATTTACATTTGCTTTCAGTTTCAGGCGCAGCACTTCAACACAGCTTGTTTTATAAAAATATAAAGCAGAACAAAATACGCATTACACACTTGGTGGTGGAAAATCAGTTGCTGTTGTAGCTCTGTGTGTAAGCCAGTTTCAGCAATTGCAAGTTCAATACTGCTTGTGTTAAATATTGGTATGAATGTTTAATTGCAAATGTGAACATTATGGAAATTCTTAGGAGACACAGATGTCTTTAAAGAAATTGTTTCCATCTCTTGGAAGTATACTTTCCACTGGAAGCTTTTGTTTCTTGGATATGTTATAATTAAGCATTGAAAGTTATGAGGTAAAGATTTTAATAGTTTCAGACTGCTAGGCCATAAATTACAAGTATATGGATTCAGACACTTTACAGCATCTAAAATTGATCATCTTGGTTCCTCAGCAGTCTGCAACTGGGGAAAGTTCATTTACTTTTTGAGGTTTGAGGGGTGGAAGGTGAGTTGTTTCTTCAAAGAAATCACATTTGTGGAACACAGTTCTTTGGAACAAATGTCCTATGATAAATTTTTTGCTAACTTGTGGGAAAATAGGCTTATATGGATGTTTTTATATGGCCTAGGAAAAACTTGTGGTGTCACTTGCATCACTTATGTGGCTTGTTTCATCTGTCTGGAGAAACCGTGTGGGCTTGGGTAGAGGGAATGTAGACTTAAATCTGAGTAAAGTATGTGAGAGTTTGGAAATATTTGAGGGCTAGTTTAGAGAGATTTTTTGAAAAAATGAATCAGTTCATGCAAAACTGATAAAACATCCTTGCTCTTATTTGGAAATTTGGGAAAGTAAATTTGGGATGAGCCACATTTGGATTTCCACACATTTCTTTGAAGTGAGTCTAAACATCAGGAGATGTCTGCTTGTTTCATCTCGTTTTGACCCTCTGGCTGAGCAGTTTGAGTGTAGGGCATCTGTTCATGCTCATGTTTATACTAACTAAGCATGGCCCTGACAGGGACTGAGTGCTGCTTTATGCTGGTTTGTACTCTGTAATTGTTGGTGCATTCACTGATACTGTTTTGCTATTTAGTGCTCTCCCAAATAATTTCCAGACTCAGTGCAGTGTCATCTCATTGCAGGGACCATCCAATAAACAACATAAATGCAAACATTCTCTTTTAGAGGAGCAGGGAGGAGAGTTTAGCTGTGTGGACAGAGGCTTGCTTTTTTTTTTCCCTCTATGGGAACATGTTTTACCTGTGGTTTGTGTTGTCTCTCTCAGTTCTGTTCTGTACTCCCAGACAGTGCTGACAGTGTCCAGCCCCTCTGCAGAAGCCGTTCTGTAACACTCAGTGCAGGAGCTGCATCAGCACCGTTCCCTGGGGCACCTCCCGCCGCTGCTTTGGTGCTTCCTGGGGGAGCAGTGGGAGAGCTGGCAGTGGGCAGGGAGGGAAGGATCAGCAGCAGACGTGCTTGTGAGCAGGTGTGACACTCCTCTGCTTCCCAGCATCAGGCTCTGGTATCCAACCTCACACTTCTGGCACTCCAGAGACTTCTCCAGCAGACTTTGGCTCCGGTACCTGTGCCCAGTCCTTTCTGTCCCTGATGCACTTTAAGTGTCATGCACCTGCAAAGAGTTTAAGTAGGACAATTTGCACCTGAGTTAATAAACTGAAAGTACATAAAGGGAAACACATCTCATTTGTGGTCAGTTTCTGAACATAGTAATTTTGTCTTAGCTCCTACCCCCATGACACTTAATTAGGTTGTTTGTTGATCTAGTGGGACACACAAGGATGGGGAGTAGACTGGAGTGTCAATTTGGACTGTTCAAAAGTCGAGCCCTCCCCCAAAATATTCAGTTACAAAAATATTAAAAGCATTTTTCACCCTTCTTTCATTTACAAACTAAGCTAGAGGTCAAGATCTGAATAAACCTATAGATGAATGGTTCAAAAGACAGTCTAAGTTATTGCATAATTTTGGCAGGTATACATGGCTGCTCAGCTTTTTCCAAGCAGACATCTCTCCCCACTGCAGTGTGTTTTCCTGGTGTTTATTTTTCTAATTTCTGTAGAAAAATGCAAAATAATACTTATTATAGCAGTGCCCAAACTCTGTGCTCTTACTAGAGAGCAAGTGGCTGCAGCCCAGCAAAGCTTTTCTTAAATATTTTCGTTAGAAGAGAAGAGGAATGAGTTGGCAGCCAGCATTAGATTTTGTTCTCATATTTTCCAGTCTAAAGTAACTGGCAACAATTCCTCTTGCTCTGTATCATCTGTTTGCTGGCCTTAATGACTATATAAGGCAACATGGCCTAAATTAATAGTTCTGAGCATACTTGTTTAATGAGTTTACCAGTCTCATATTTCTGAGTAACACATGAGGTTTTTGATGCTTCAGGACTTCTTACATTGTATGAAACTTTTTATATACTGTATTTTGTTATTATTGTGGAAAAGATACTAAAAGTTTCTTTGGCTTTGTATGTCCAAATATGTAGGAGATTTCAAGGGAAGGAAATATGTGCATTCTGATGTTTGAAGTAATCTTTTAAATCTCTGAGTGTCAGTGCTGGAGAAGGTAGCACTGTGTAAACAGTCAGGATTTGCAAGGTTGTTTATATACTTCTGATTATGTTAATGTTACGTGTATTTCTAGACGTTTGGCTTCTCAGAGTTTCAGATCTCTTTCCTTTTAGGGCAAATAACTACATAGTTATTTAGATTTTGGTTCAATTATAGATCTGTATGTGGCTTATAGTTGTACTGCAAATTGGTCATTTTCAAAAACTTGTTCAGTGGCACACTCAATATTGAAGGTGTGTCCTAATACAAACTTTTTCTCTTAAAAAACCCCAAACCAACACCCTCCCAAGAAAATAAACACATGAAAATACCAATAGTATTGTTCTAAAAAGAACAATGGCTATAAAACAGGATGTCTTCCAGGAAAAATGGGCAGCTCTTCTAAAGCTCTCATTTTTACATTCAGAAGATTTACATGTAGAAGGTTTTGCCTTCCCTCTTGCTGATTTAAGCACTGTTTTCCCTCTACTCGCTTTACAGATTAGTTCTGTCCTGTAGTTTTGATCTCTTTTAGTATTGGTTTAGTTTCATTTAATATTGGCTGGATATTACTTTCAAAATTATGAGTATTGATGAAAATTAGATTTGAAAGCAGTGCTTGCAGCGAGAATAAATTCTGGAGAAATGACTGGAGAAGCCATAAAGTGTTTATGGGGAATGCAGAAGAAAGTTGTTTTGGTTTGCTTTTCTTTGATCAAAAATGCCTTTAGGACATAGGAGACTGTCAGTATCTTCACTTCAAAACTCTGTAACCTCTTTCAAAGGTGTTTGTGAAACACCTGGATAAATACTGATGGGTAGGTACTGTTATAATAATGGTTGTTAAGAATAGTCTTGTTGCTTATAAAGTGATTTGCACTGTTACTCAGCATACTTATAATTTGCTATAACTTACATTTTTTCAGTGATTTTAAGTTTTGATAAGTTTATGAGATGTTTTAATGGCCATCAGAGTTGGTGCTTCCACAGTACCATATTCTTTTCTCCCTGTACCCTCCCATTCAATGTTACTGTCTCTCCTAAACTAGTGTTGAAACTTCTGCTCCTGGAGGAAGCTGGTTAAGGGCCACAGGCTGGCAGGATATTAAACACAAAACGAAATGCTCAGTTTCCTGCCCTTCAGATGGATTTTAGCATCCTGATTTGGCTCAGCAGAGAATCAGGAGGTTGCCAAGAGCAGTGAGGGTGTAACCGAGATGCAGAGTGGTGGAAAGGCAGAAGGCAGGAGGGAGTGGAGAACTGGCTGGAAGTGAAGCTGTGAGCAGCTGGCACTGGAGAACAGCAGGGGCAATGCATTTGTGTCAAGTCAGCTGTGACCCTTCTGGTCACTGCAGCTTGGAAACTTCTCTGCTCTGTCTCTTACCCCCTCAGCTATACATCTTTTCTCTCTGGCAGTTGTCTCACTTAAATCTTCAGACACAACTGAAACACTTACGACTGTTAAAACACAGTTCCTGTGCAGAGATACTCTGTGTATGCTGTAGCAATGATGAAATACTTTTTATAGTATTTGAGAGGCTGAGTTTTTTATATATTTACTGGGGAGATATACGGGATAATGTTACTTATTAAATTACTACAGTAATGTTAGCACTGAGCATTGCAGTGGTAATGGGCTGTGCTCTATTAACAGACAAATTGTACCATGTCTCTGCATGACCAGTCACAAGTAACAGAAAACAGCATATTAATGCCTTCCTTGTAGTAAATTTCTGAGGAGAATCACAGCTTATCCCGTGGAATTGTGTCCCTGTGCCCTGTGGTAGAACTTAAATTTTTCCTGCAGAAGTCTTATGCTTCCATAACTTGATTAGCAGGAAGTTGTTAATCAGCATTTAAAAATACTCCACAGCTTCTTTTTTGAGAAATTAGTAGTGCTTATGGCAGCCAAATCAAGCCACAAGGTTGGCAGTGTTAGAGGCTGCCTTTTGTGTGGCTGTGAACTTATGGCCCAGTGTATTCTACATACCAGTACATATTTTTCCCTTTGTAAAGATTTCTAGGGTATTGAGAACACCCAATATTATATAAAGCTCATCAGTTTTAGTCTTTCATTTTTTTAAACTCTTCTCAGTTTGTGTTGCATTAGTTCTGAGTACAGAGCCTTGATAAGACATGCATTTCTTGGTTTTTAGGGAGGACACATATTTTGTTTTCACTTCTCTGAGCAGAGGAAGAATTGAAAGAGCTTTGAGTACCAAGACACACATACAGCTTCATTGGAAAGTGTACCTGGTGTCAGAAATGCTGTTCCAGGCCAGTGAGCTGGCTGGTGAGAGTCCCTGCAAGGCACATCACCTCTCTCAGTTGCACTGAGTTGTGGAAAGACACTACGTCGTTTATGGCTTCTGGCAGAATTTCACTTGGTGACAAATCCTGAACACAGTCTTTCCAGTGCCCTGTTATTTCTGCTGCAGAGAACCAGCTGGCATTCCCTGAATTTAGCTAAACTAAGGGAATTATGCATTGCTCAAAGCAGTGACAGAGAAGGAAATTATATTCTTAAGCTATTTTTTTTATATTCAGTGCCTCATGGAAGATTAGTCAGTCTTTTGCTTACTCCCTGTTTCTCTGTAGGGCACTTCAGTTAGTTGGGATGGTGATTTTGCTTTAACTCCTGTCAGAACCACAGGTTAGGGGGTCATCTCCTCCAGGAAGTCATGGCATGGCAGTGCCCAAGATGTAGAATGAAAATCCTTGTTATTTGGTTGGACTGTGGCTAGAAGGGCTCCCTCCTGCATACCAAGCAGTTCTGTAGATTTGCCTCCCTTTCTTCTCAGTGTATTATGAGTGTGTCTGCTGCCAGTGCTAGTTCTATACTAGTGCAGGTGTAAGACTTTTATTTCTCTGAGCTAGTGTTGCCTTCTGGAAAACTCTTATTTTCTTGCATTTACAAAAGGTGTATCTTATGCTGATCTGATTGTGTTTGAAAGCCAAGTGCAGAACTGAAACAAACTTATTGAAAGGAGTGTCAGGGTGATAGCAGGGAGAGATAGAGCACTGAAACTTGGGGAAAAAAAATAAAGAAAAGAGAAAAGGAAAGAAAAGGAAAGAAAAGAAAAGAAAAGAAAAAGAAAAGAGCCTTTTTCACTAATACCTGTAGATTTAAGATCGCAGTGTGTGTTCCTGCTGGGTGCTTCTGACAGAATTGGAAAGGAAACACTGTGGTGGGCAAAGGCAGCAAATCTTGTCTGCAAGGAGAACTTACCTTTAAAGCCCAAACGGTGAAAGGTTTGACTTATGCCAGGAGTTTGATGGTTCATATTCCTTCTAAAACATTTAATGGCTTAAGATTTATTTGCAAAGCTTTTCTAATAATCCTGTAAAGTGCTTAGCCTTAGTAACGTTTTTTAATTTCTAAGCTTCAACTTTGACTGGAAAAAGATTTGCTTTTAACAGTTCTGAAATTGGCCTTTGTCTTTATATTTATTCCTGTGTAATAAGTGAATGAAGATAATTTCTCATATTATATGCACTAATGGCATTTCTTGTCTAAATGGCCACTCTCAGTAGCGCTGTTTTCTCAAGGGTTTTGTGTAATTATTTTTTACATTCTTCATGCTCTAGGGACTGATGTCAGAATGAATTGGTAGCCCTGTTTTTGAGAAGAGGTGTGTAATAATCAAAGTACTGATAGTGAGGTTGTTCCATAGGCACTGTATGTGTTTCATATGCTCCTGCAACCTTTTGAAATGTTTTTTAGTCACATCAGTGGAAATCTTTCAGTTCTCTTAGGTTATTCTTTGTTTGTTTGGGTTGTGGCAGTTAATACAGAAACCACTATGACACGTGTTGCAGTCAAGTGTAGATGTTTCTCAATGCCAGATTTCAACATGCATGATGTTGCTCAATGCATTTATTGGGTTAAGTCTGTTTGGGAGACAGCACAGGACTTTGCTGTGCTAATTGCCAGATGCAATACACTAAACAAATAATGAAAATAAAAGGAAATGCAAATAGTTTCTCATTTGCTATTTAGTCTGAAAGCATCATTATGTAAAACTGCTAAACATGAGATGCAGGTACAAACACCTTAGGGGAGGGACCACTTTTTGGAGGCATTTATGGTGTGCATTTGCCTTGTGTTATGCCTATGGATAATGAAAAAAATAATAAATCATATAATAAACTGGGGGGTTTGTCTTAAAACAGTATAAAATTGTTTCTTCCAGGTCCTTGGTAGACTACATAGATTTTTAAAGTGTCACATAATGTACAGTTAAAACTTGTGATCAGAACAAGAGAATTAGTCTGAAAACTCAAACTGTAGTTAATCTTATCACCTAGCTACTTGTTTGCTGTGTTACTTAAGCATCTCTGGGTTTGCTGGATTGAGGAAGCACAAAACTGAAGTTACTCACACTAAGTTGGACTTTTTGTCCTGGTGCAGTTATTTATTTGTGAACATTTTTTTTTATTTAGGTTGAGGAAGAGATTGCAGAACAGAGACTAATAATTTGCACAATTAATTTTCAAAGAAGAACGCACTGAATTTAGCTTAGTTTTCCTAGATATGAATGTTCTGTGTTCTGGCTCATAGTTTGTTACTGTTGAACTGTACAACTAAAGCTTACATACCAATGAAAATGAACCCATTTTATAACAAATTAGTTCTTACCCTCTTCTGGAGGATATTACTGCCATTTGGCCTTGCTAGCATTCCATAAATAGATGTGCCTTATCCCCTTCTCACTGAAATAATCCTGCCAGTACTCTAATAGAAAGTGGGCAAAAGTAGTTGTAAATGAGATGCTTGAGAAAAGACATTGAACACCAAGTGGTACTGCAACCAATGCTCTCTTTGTACTTTCACCTGAAGAATGTCAGCAATCTCTGTACAACTACAAGAGAATTTTTGCACTTTGTATTCTGACACTCTGGTTTCATATATGACAAATGTTTATGGGCAAATAGGTGGCTTAGTCTGAATTTAGTTTCCCTCATGTACGCATCTAGTGTGATTCTGTAGAGAGAGAACATCTGCAACAGGATCTCTGACTTTCTGGAGACACTACTGGGTGGCATTTGCCCATGATGGGGAAAGATGGCAGTTTTCTGGCACAAGGAAGATGGCTCTTACCTCCGTATTTTCAGCTGTGGAACAGATTGGGGGCCAGTGTGGCACAGGAGGGCCTGGGAGCATCCAAGTCAGCAGAGCCTGAACCACACTGAAACACCAGGAGGAAGTGGGAAGTGGCTGTGCTGAGCAACTCTTGCTGCAGGGTCAGAGATCCCATCTGCCCCCCTGACCTGTCCTCTTGGGAGGCTTGCTGCTTGCCTGGGCCCAGATTCAGGATGTTGTCAACTGTTCAGATTTGTCTCAAACTATTGGCCACTGCTGCTCTTCCATGTGGGGCTCAGCACCATTCCCAGGGGAGATCTGGAAAACATGAAATGTGACTGCCTAGCTCTGGGGGCAATTCAAGGGCACAGGGGCCCAGGCAGGAATCTCAGTCTCCTGCTAAGGGACAAGAGACAAGAAAGTGATTTAGAGTAGCCAGAGTGAAGTTATGAGCAGGAAATCATGGTTAGCCAAGCCAATAGCCCTCTATGATCAGAAGGCTGGCTTGGTGGAGAAGGGAAGAACTATGGATGCTGCTTATCTTGACTTCTGTACAGCTTTTGACACTTTCCACAGCATCCTCATAGGTAAACTGAAGAAGTACAGAGTAGATAGCTGAACAGTGAGTTTGTTTGAACAGTGACTTAAACTCCTAAGGTTCAGTGGGCTGTGGTCAGTGACATGAAGTTTAGCCAGAGGACAGTCAGTAGTTACCCCACGGGGTAAATATTGGAGCCAACACACTTTCATGGCTGTGCTGGATGGCGGTACAGGGTGTACTCTTATAACTGGAAGGAGTGCTTGATACACCTGATGGTTTTACTGCTATTTAGACAGACCTTGACAAGCTGGAGAAACATGCCAGCAGGAATCTGATGAAGTTCAGCAAATGGAAATGTAAAGTCCTGTGCTTAGAAAGGAATCACCCTGTGCCTCAGGACAGGCTGAGGCTGACTGGCTGAAAAGTAGCTTTGCTGAAAAAGAGATTGGGTGTTCAGCTGGACAGAAAGGGGGACAGAAGTCAGAAATGTGCACTTGTGGCCAAGGCCAGCAGGACCCTGGGCTGCGTTAGGGACAACACTGCCAGCTGGTTGAGGGAGGCTGTGAACCACATCTGCAGTGCTGAGCCCAGTGTGGGGTTCCCCGGTACAGCAGAGACATGGACGTGCTGGAGCAAGTCCAGAGAAGGGCCACAAAGATAAGGAGGTCACTGGACATCTTTCATGACATGGTGCTCCAGTCACTTAATCACCTTCATGGCTCTTTGTTGGACTCTCTGCAGTATGTCCATGTGCTGAGGGGCCCAGCATGGACACAGCACTCCAGGTGTGGCCCCAGTGCTGAGCAGAGGGAAGGGGCACCTCCCTCAGCCAGTGGGTTTTGCTGCTGCAGCGCAGGACAGCCTTACCCTTGCTTGTGGCAAGGGTGTGTTGCTGGCTCGTGTAGATTCTTGCAGTACATCCCATGATATATCTTGCCTTTTGTTTTGGAATATCTGGTTATTATATTTTACTACCATTTTCGATGAAAGGATAATGATTTTTTTTCTGCTTAATTGCTTGTTACAGGTAGGCCAGTTAATGTTGTTGATAGATAATATTGTTGAAACATTTTGTCACCATTACAAAAGTATCTTAAGTAACAATGTTCCTTCTGTGAGTAAATGTACTGTGTTATCTTCAGTGGAAGTATTCACAAAGGAAATCACTAATTAAGCTATTAATAGACCCTTTGTAAAAGAAAGATATGTGCTATTTTTTTATAAAAGTGAATGTAGGGTGGTGACTTCCTGTCTGTTTGTGGAAATAGGCAACATATATTCTTGTAGAGATTTGTTGTTTTGTTTCAGCATTTAGCTGAACCACCGCAAGTAGTCTCTTAACTGAGAAATCTCAAAATCCTTTTTTCATGCAGTTAGCTTAGATTGGGTTACTTGGATTTGAAAACTTGGTGGTAATTGGGTGGGTTTGGATTTATTTGTTTGCTTATATATTCAGTTCATTTCCTTAAAATAGAAGGGTTTTTTGTTTGTTTAAGAAAATCCTGTGAACTGGTTAGTAACTCTCCACAGATAAGAATCTATAGCAATCTGGTTTATTTCCTCAGTGTTATGAATTCTAAGTTGCTTTTCTTTGTGTTTTTTTCCTCCCTCTTTTCTCTGAAATTCACAGCTTTTGGAAATTAACTGGACTGGACTGACCAATCTTCTGGATGTTCCAGGACTGAAGTGAGTATACCTAAAGCAGTGTTTGATGTATCTGCAGCCTACTACACCCAGAAAATCTGAAGGCCATCAATTAAATCATTTTTAGGTTAGATGACCCTGAGCAGTTATCTCATAATGTAGAATTATCTGAAATTGCTCAATTTGCAGAAGGCAGTGATTTCACTACAAGTCAAAATATATCAAAATTACATCTAGTAGGTCTTGTTAGCAATATTTTAAAAATACAGTTTTTAATCTGCTTTTTTTAGTGTTCTCAGCTTTTCCAGATCTCCAGAATCTTGTGGCTTTCCTCTTTGCCAGCTCCTGGGATAGCAGAAAGACAAGGAGCCCTTTTTTTCATGCCAGTGGGTTCATGACATCTGGGCTCCTGGCTTTGTATGCCAGTCCATCTCTATTTGCTTTTGTAAAGGTAGTTAGAAATACCTCAAGACTGTACTCAAATAAACTTTCTAAAAATCTCTTTAAGTACCTAATTTTACAGCTTACACTTTATTATGTGAAGATCAAATGGAATAGCAAAAATGTTGACCATATATTGCTTTAAAAAATGCTTTGCTTATGCAGAGCTTTTCATAATACCACATGATAAAACCCCAAAGAAAAAAACATCAATAGAGGTGAAAACCAAGCTGCTTTGAATCATTGCAGTCCTGATAAAGTTAAATCTGTGAATATATTCATAATTATCAAGTTGTAATAGATAGCCAGGGGCTTTTGAATATGGAGACAATGGCTAAGGAGATAATGGAGGATCTGATAACACGTCTGTGTTCTATGACTGCCCCTTTTATATCCCACAGTCTCATGAGCTGGCTGACTCCAGAATTATTTTTTATTGTTTAAAAACAGGGTTTGAATTTAGGTATTAAATTAATCCTTTAGCACTCAGTTTTGTGAGTGAAGCAGGTTTTGCTTTACTTAGGCACGTGAAGCCATTGCATGGAATCCCAGCTGAACAGTTTGAAATTAGAACTTGCATTAAGTAGGTTAATGGCTGCAAGAATTACTCATGTTTCAAGCCTGCTTAAGGCTGCCTCTGAGGGAAGAGATTTTCTTCATGAGTGAGAGAAAATGGCTTCCAAAATACATCTCCTGAGTAATAATTCGCTCTTTTGACATAACATGACTAAATTTACATCTAGTACTTGGGCTCCTGAGATTCATATCCTGCTACATACTTGCCTGGCTGCAAACACAAAGCCTCAGATGTAAACAAAGTCTCGCTAAATAGCTCAAGTTTATGGTTTCCAGAGCAACCAAACTTGGCCACACATGCAGAGAGTGGTGCCATGTGGATGTGGTATGGTTTCTATAGTAACTGTAGCTGCAGGGACTCAGGCTCCTCCCTCTACCTTGCCAGCGTTTCTTCACTGCAGTATTTGTTTTACTTACCTGGATAGATAAGTTGTATATTTTGGTATGACAACCTGACATACTGTAGTTGTTATAAACAATGATGGACAAGAGATTGCTGCCACCACAGGTACCTCTTTAGTCCTTTGGCTCTTGGCTGCACTGCTTCCTCATACTCTGTTTGCAAATGTCTTCTGCTAGTTGAAATCTGTGTCTGCTGCTGGCAACTTCCTCTCACCTGTCAACAACTTCCATTGCTTTTCCTATGTGACTTTCACAAGGAGAAAGATACAAGAGTAATTTATATTCCATCATTAGTATAGCTTAGAGGTGGAATTAAAATTTCTGTGTGAGAGGAGCCAGGATGTGAGAATACTCAAGTGCTTTTAGAAGGGGATGTGGATGATGGGAGGATGTTTTGGTTGCTGGAAGATGCAGTAAAAACTCCATGCAGTGAGAGATGTGCTGTGTCTGCAGCATGAATAAAGACAGCACAGGAAAAACACATAACTGCCTATTCCCTGATAAAAATTAGGTAGAGCTAAATAAAGAGAAATACAAAAAAGTAGGTAAATGCCAATTATTTGTCTGCAATAGAACTGAGCTTTTGAAGTCATGGTCTAATAAACCATGTGAAACATTTCACACTTCTCCCATTTTTATGGAGTGAAAAAAAATTAATTGTACTTAGAACCATAACAATTAGTTTTATGATCTTAAGAAGCTGTTTATCAGTGATGCATCAACCTAAGTGTTGAAATTGATACATCTTTCTCTGTTGCTTAATCAGTGTTTTGTCTCTGTTATCCATAGATCAGACCTCTTATTTTAAGTAACAAAATAATGAAAGAGATTGTCATTTTCACCTTGTATTCATGAAGAATGTTTTGTATCTGGGAGCATTCCAATTGCAAGATTCTAAACAGTGTGAAACCATCATGTTGTTTTAGAATTCACATAATTCATTAGTTAAGATGGTCAGTTGTTTTTCAGCTCCGTGTTTTTGAAGACAGGATATCTGCTACCTTCTAGGAGTCCAGTTTCTTTGTGTAAAACTTGGTGAAATTTTATTAATGCTGGGTCTTTTTCTCAGGTGTTCCAGTGAAATTCAAGCATTTATTTTGGGATAAAATTATGAGACTGACCTTTGGCATCACAGAGTTGGGGTTTAGTCTGAGCAGAAGGGATTGTGAATCCCCCAGTGACAGGGATGTCTGGATGTCTTGTGTTTCTGGCTGCTTCTTTCTCTCCTTTAAGGAGA
The DNA here is from genome assembly GCA_013396695.1 of Sakesphorus luctuosus. Classification (NCBI taxonomy): domain Eukaryota; kingdom Metazoa; phylum Chordata; class Aves; order Passeriformes; family Thamnophilidae; genus Sakesphorus; species Sakesphorus luctuosus. The sequence goes on from VWZD01012768.1 coordinate 984,294, forward strand.
TTTGCTGTATCTCTGTTTGAGCATTGGTCAATTTCTGAACCTTTTGCTAGTCCAGAGTTGGTTTATTTATGCCTGCAGCTAATTTCATAAGGTTTGTGATTTTAACTAAATGCTAGAGAAGAGCAGGACAACCTTTCTTTCAAGTTGCCTCTCTTACACTGCTCCTTTGCTTTCTCTGACCCAGGTCAGTTAGTTCTCTCCATTAATCATCTCCTCTTAAACATGGAGCATAAAGGCAGAGATTTCTCTTCTTGCCAGGGAGGGACACTAACAAAAGCAGGAACAAACCGAACCTATCTGATCTTTCTACTGAAGTTTTGCTTTCAGACTTGTATTTTTAGAACTGTTATCATTGCTTGTGAAGTTACCATCACCTCAGCCTTTTTGTTTGCCTTTTGATGTTAAGACTGGTTGAGATGTTTATCTTCAATTTATCTTCAATGTTTATGTCAACTCTAACAAAATAAGGAGTTCTATGTTCTTGGCTCACTTCAGAGAAAGTTTAGCACACAAACTGAAAACTGGATGTTTAGCAAAATGGAACTGAAAAGGTTTGAAAAGCAACATGTTAAAATGATGGCTAAATGAAGCTACTTTTTAGATAACATGATTATCTTCTGGTAATAGTTGTCTTATCAATTACTACAACTGTGAATTTCTGGTATTAATCTAGAATGAAAATCTTGGTAAATATGATTGTATAAGCTCTGTATGAAGGGGAATGTAGACTCCTCTTTAGGGCAGATGTGAATTAACTCATAGAAATGGAGTGGAGACTTTGAGCAGCGTCTTAACATTATCCACTGTTGCTTCTTTGTAACCACAGGTCTGCACAGACCTGTCCCTTTATCTTGACGGAGCCCAGAGCTCCTTGTGTTGCTGTTGTACAGGACACCATGAACAAGCCATGTTCTATCATGTACCACAGTTGTCTGGGTTGGCAGTGGCAGTGGGCAGTGCTGTGCAGGCTGTGCTGTGCAGGCTGCAAAGCTCTGGCAGGAGACATCAGTGTGCATTTCTAATGGACCAGTTGGTACTTAATGGATTCATTCTGTTACCCTTCTCTAGCATAGTGGTTATTGCTCACTACAACATTTTCTTCCGAAATGAGAATGTAATGTAATATATATACCTTTCACACTGCAGCATTTTTGTTTTCATGTTGCTTCCTGAGTCAGAGCTACTTTCAGCTGCAGTCAGTCCTAAGAATACTTCCCCAGGTGCTCACACACAAGTGCTTTGTCCAAGAAATGTTCTAAGTTAACCAACATTATCTGCATTTTGCTTTCACAAAGAGGAAATCATGAAGTGTATTTAGGAAGAGAAATCGTTCATCCCAGAGGCAGCTCCACAGCTTTGGTGAGAGTGCAGCTGCAGTTCAGAGTATCTGAGGCATTGTTAAGGTTTTCTCTCTGAACCTTTGTGCATCCTCTGAACTCTCCCTGGGTACTTGTCTGCCAGAGTTCACTGTGCCCCTCCATGCTGCCTTTTGCCCGTGGAGGCAGCATGTGTAACCAGAGCTGTTGATCTGAAAGCGAACTGGTTGGTTGTCAGTTCAGACACAAACTGGGTGAAGTTGTAGCTTAGGAAGTCGTTCTCTTTTCTGTGTTTGTGGCAGGGTGTGGGGTCGGGTTTTTAAATGATTCATTACTAGGGCGATTGCACTGCCACTCCCTTTTCACAGAACAAAACCTGTTTTGCTTCCCCAGGCTACATTTTACTCAGCCACGACCTTTTTCCAGTGTGTCTCTGGTTTAAGTGAAGGTCCTCCCCTCTCCAGAGGCCGACTGGTTTCCTAACAATGCAAGAATGAGTAGCCAAACTTCCAGAGACAGTTAAATAATTTTTGAAATACAAAGGAAATAAACAGTTCCCATCTGCTTGGTTATATGCAATGCACGCAAGAAAACTTAGGCAATCGCTTTTTACCCTGGCTGGTTTTAGAAGGTGGGGGGGTGAGGGGGGAATTTGGCTGTGGCAGGGAAATGGGAACTTTATATTCATCCCTGTGGCTTCTGCTATTCAGTGTCAGCTGCTTCCACCTGGTGGCCATTAGGGCAAGAATATTAAAAAAAAGTTTAAAGACCAGATGTGTTTTCTACCCCTGCAGAAAAGGCAAATATTTTCTCCATTTAGGTTTTTAAGCAGCAAAAGGAGTATATTGGTGTGACAAAACATCTTTAATTCCTGTGAAGTAACTGAGGTTTCTTTTCTCCAACAGTGGCTTATCAGATACAATAATATTGGATATAATATCCAACTACTTGGTCCTTCCAAACAGAATTACAGTGCCCCTTGTCAGTGAAGTGCAGATTGCTCAGCTGCGGTTTCCTATACCAAAGGTGAGCGTGTTTCTGTCAACACTAATAATTTGGCACTTAGTTTTTTCTGTAGTAGTAACTGTTAAAGACACACATGTGAATTTCTAAATAGGATTGCTGCAGCAGTACAAGTTACTGTGAATCCAGTCACTGGAAAGAATGGATTTAATTTATAAGCAATTTCTGTGGAGTTAATGTTTCATAAGAACACCAAGAAAGATTTTTTTCTGTTTTGCTAGAATCTTAAACATATTACTTGCTGAAATACAGTTCAGCTGTACAGACTAAAAATTAAGTAGCATATGGTTTGTATTATCACTGTAAATTACTGTTGGTGTGCTTCACTTAAAAGTTGTTACTATTTATTGCTACTCACTTCCAGTAGCATGGTATTTCTTGACATAACTGGCAGGTTTCTGATGGTTGATGATAGTTTTTCTTTGCAGGAGTCTCTTGAGTTACAAGAATATTGTGCGTATGCATCATCATTAATATCCCTTTGCTTACAATATGTCTGAACTAAGTTTCATGATAAGGAAATCACAATGGAAATTATAAAACATCCATTACATAAATGGTACCTGGAAGCTATCAGATTTACATAGACTCATCTTTTCCTTTTCCAGGGTGTTCTAAGGATACACTTTATTGAAGCTCAGGACTTGGAGGGGAAAGATACTTACCTAAAAGGGATTGTCAAAGGAAAGTCAGATCCTTATGGAATCATCCGTGTGGGCAACCAGATTTTCCAAAGCAAGGTCATCAAAGAAAATCTCAATCCAAAATGGAATGAAGTTTATGAGGTATAACCAATAGAAATACCTTGTTGTATGTTCTGTAAATGGTCCTCTAAAATTTCTTCTGATAAAGAATATAACTCTGGGAACATCCTCAAGGAGCTAAAAGAGCCCAGAGTTCTGTAGCAAAACAGAAATTCCTCATTGATGTATATACTTTTTTGTTTTGGTCTAGACGAAGCACCACTAATTCTGAAAAGCAGTTTAGACCCTTAGAACCAACATTTGGAAGTCTCATCTGGAAAGCTCTTATACTTGCTGTACTCATTAAATTGGATTTTTTAAAAGCATTTGCTTATTGATGTATTGTATTACACAAAGGCACAGCAACTCAGTGTTTTCATGTTCCTGTGCCATTGGACCAAGACAGTCAGTTCAACCACTGATAGTACCATCTCACTGTACTTGCAGGCCTTGGTGTATGAACATCCAGGACAGGAGCTGGAGATTGAGCTCTTTGATGAAGACCCAGATAAAGATGACTTCCTGGGAAGGTAAATGTTATGGAGAACATGTTTGTAGGTATTGAAAAGACATGAAATACTGTGATGTAGTCTTTGTATTATTTTATTGCAGTTGTGGTTCTGCTATATTTATAAATCAATTATCAAAACTGTGGTAGTAGCTCCCTAAGTACTTCATATACATAAATATGTTTATATTAAAATGTGCTTGTCTGTGTATATACACATATATATGTTTACATATTTTTAAAAAATAAGGTGAGTATTGTGGGTACACAGATTTGTACCCTACCTGTTTAATGTTTGTCAGCTAATGCTAAGTCTTAATTATTTCTTCAGGCAAAGTTAATACAGTTTTATAACTGTATATCTTCATCTTCATACCTTTCAAATGACTGTCAAGTTTGTTTTTCTCTAAGAGCTGATCTTAGCTATTTGATTAAGGAAAAAATATTTCTGTAATGGTTTTGCAAACATGAGTCACTCGAGATTCCATAGGCCAGAAGTGTTTACCCATAAACATTTCAGGGCTTCAGTCAGAGCTTCTTTCTCCAGTAATTTGTCACCTTTATACTTGCAGAGTTTTGGGCCTTCCCATTGTTGCTTTCCGTACAGAGTAGAACTCACTTACCTTTCCAGCTCCTTCTCTCTTAACAGGAGCAACAGTACCTACTTCTCATTAAAATAAAGAAGTAGGTAGTACAAAGGCGTCTTTTTTTTGCACTTCCCTAAATCTTACACTGAAGTGGTGGTGGAGGAAATGAGATAACATGTACATCAGTACTGATGAAATAAAAAGCCAGACAAATGTTCATGCCCTGGTATGCAGTTGTCTGCCCTGTTTGATTTTTAGCAGATTCATTCCCTGGTACATTTATAGCCCATGTGAACTAGCACTGTCGCAGACGCTGCCAAGGCATGAATTTGGTCACAGCAGGTGTTCAGGTGCTGTTTCCAGTGAGTTGTGGTCTCTGGTTTGAGATTTTGGTCATATATACGTGAGCTATATTGTACCAGTTGCTCTTACAGCTCCAGAATGTGCTCTAGTATAGGCATATTTTCTATTTTCCTGCACTCATCTCTGTTCAGCCATTTCATTCCTTACTTCTTCTCTTAGGGGCTAAAAGAATAGTAGTCTACTCTTTTGATCTCAGTGGAAGCCTCGATACTCAGCAAGCACAGGGTGGGCTTTGAGTAGTTCTGTATTAGACCTTCTGCTTCTTTGCTAAAATACTCATTTTCTCCCCTTTTTTCTAGTTTGATGATAGATTTAATTGAAGTTGAAAAGGAACGTCTTCTAGATGAGGTAAGTTCAGGATGTTTTGATTTAAAAACAACCATATGTTGTATGTGTAGTTGTTCTGGCGTTATTTTTTTTTTGGGTATAGTTCCTGTATGTACAAAACCAACCTCAATGGTATAGAAATAGATCCACGATGATCCCTACATTGGTCTAAGGAATAACTGAATTGGTAAAATCTCAAAAATAATGCCATTCCATGCCTGTCTAGGGGTTTTAAACTTGCCACTGTGTAAATGCAAAAAACAGTAACTTGTATTTGGTGAGAGGTTTTTCTTTCAAGAGAATAGTTAATTGCCCAGTTTGACTATTATTAGATTTAGCAGACTAATTTTTTTCCTGTATGTAAGAGGGTTTTTTATAGCAGCGTTATGCAGGGTTTGTATTCCCAGAACATCTTTGCAGAACTTAAAGAATTCTTGTGGTATTTTAAACATGCTTTTACTGTATAATAGACAGTTTTGTCTGACTGCTTTTGTTTTTCTATGTTGTAATATTTTGTATGAATTTCAAACAATTAATCAGACTTTTTCAGTTCATACAGAGTTCAGCTCTAAGAGATTTCTCGTGTTTCCTAAATGTCCTGAAGAACCAGTTGCAATCATTATTTGTTTGGTGTCAGATTATTTCACATTACTTTGCTTAATTTTCAGTGGTTTACTTTGGATGAAGTATCCAAAGGAAAGTTGCATTTAAAACTGGAATGGCTCACATTGATGCCAACTGCTGACAATCTAGACAAGGTATTAAATGAGCACATGACTTTTATTCTAACCTTAATTGTAGTGGGGTGATTTTGTTGGTTTGTTTTTGTTTTGTTTTTTTGTTAAGTAGATAAGTAATTTAATTCCCTAGCTGTTGTGAATTTGGGTAAATCTGTAACTTTATTCTAAGCTGTCTGTCTTTAGAAATCTCAAACCATTCATAAATGTCCATTTACTATTGTGGCATGGGATTTTAAAATGCTTTTGTCATTCTCTTTCCTCTTAATGTTGCTGTTTGAGAATAGATGCTAACATTTCATTAGCCTGGGATGTAAAGCTGGATATAATATTATAATTTGTCCAGTCTTAAAAAGAAAAAAAAAAGGGAAATGGGATGGAAATTTCCATAAAAGTGGTTTTGAAATATCTATATTTGAAAACTTACTTTTTATGTTTCATGGGGTGAATTTGTGAATGTTTGCATTTCAGGAGATGTTTTTAAAATACTTTTCAGCAATGGACAGAAATAACAGTCCTTGATTTCAGCAAGGCTTACAGTGTGTTTTGATTTAGGTGCTGACCAGCATTAGAGCTGACAAAGACCAAGCCAATGATGGGCTTTCATCTGCATTGCTGATCCTGTACTTGGACTCAGCCAGAAACCTGCCCGTAAGTTACACTCTTGGTGGCCACCCTTTGGTCATGGCTCTCTCTTGCCCACTTCAGCATGTCCTGCTCTGTAGTCTGACACACTGCTTTACTAACTCACATCATGCCATGGATTCTGTAATTTCCCTCCTTTCAAACTGTGTAATGTAAGGTCCACTTTTTTAGTCGTACAGTATTATAGCTGTGTATTTAATAAAACCTTACTCTTTAATCAGTGTGGTTTTTCTTTAAAAATGCTCCTTTCCTGGACTTGAAAGGCTGCATGTTTTGTTACACAGCATTTTCCATAAATAGTGTGGGATTAGCATAAGGAATTTTAAGGAACTGACTGGGAAAAGACGCACTCCCTTGAGGTCAGGTAAAGTTGCTTGCTCTGGCTTAAGGTATTGCTGGACTTTTGAAGGTACTGAAGTCCTCATCATGAAATGAATACTGTGCAGTGCAGTTGATGTTACAGTGGCAGAGCACTTGCACAAGATTTCTACTAGATTGTTGTTTGGAGGATTGTTTATGTGCAAAAAAATTTTAAAAAATTATTCTGTCCCATTATCCTATGGGACTGTGAAATAGCTTGTTTTGGAATTGATTTCAGGTTGGTAAAGTACTGTTCCTGGTTGTAAATGATAGCAGTGTTAAAGTAAACCCTACCATAAATAGATAGGTGAAGCTTACCATTGAGTTTTACTGGTTTTCAACATTGCTGTTCTATGAGAAGTTCTGGAAGTGATGACTAAAATACTAACCAGGGAATATAGTTTTCAAGCCTTGGATTTTTTTGCATGCATTTTGCAAATTTATCTGCTGGATTTTAAGTTAAAATGCTGTATCAGAGTGGTAAAAAATGAAACCTTAGTAGCCCAAACAATTTATGTCACTGACTAGTGATGTCATGGTTGTTCCAGGGTATATAGAGCAGAGTTTGGAAGTATTATTTCTAAGTTATTCTAAAAGGTAAAAAGACTCATTTGGAATAGATCCCTGCATTATTTTTTTAACCTCACTGTGTTGAATTCTGGTGAACTCTGCAATGCAGCAAAAAAGGAACAGAGTTACTCCAGGACAGAGTAAGCAGTAATAGGATAGAATTATGGTGTGTTGAGCATCAGTTTCAGAATATTGCAACACCCAGAAAAAGTGTCTGCCATCTGTTTTGTGCACTGGATCTAACTGAACCAATATCTGTCTTTCTTGTTCTATTACTGAATAAACAAATGTAATACATTTGTTAAAATACACTAAAGCCTATTACATAAAGTGATTTAAAGTTCTCTCATCCACAATTTCCAATTTTTTCATACAATTTTGCTTCCCTCTATTAGCTTAACTTCTCCAGCAAATACTGAGAGGCTTTGTCATAAGTCAAATTTTTTCCCTTCCTGTTTTTGACAAACATTGTGTAACATTGCCTCCCTCCTTTAGGAAGGTAAGGTGGGAAGTCTTGAGTTGTACCTGCCTTTGGGGGCAGTATTTTGAGTACTTCTAATCAGTAGATCTCTGAACTCCGGGGCATAATAGAGGGAAATTCCTTGCACAAAGCTGGCCAGTTAGGAAATTTGAGAGCAGGATCCCAAATTTCTTCTTGCTGCATCTAATGTTCTGTCTAGAGTACAAGATTGTCAGGGGGGATTGAGAATGATTGTCATAATGTGGGACCTGTTCAACCCTCTGATTTTTCCCTTGCTCCATCAGCTCAGAAAAGCAGTTGCTACAACTGGCTCAAAATTTAACTTCAAGTAATTTCTTTCCAGTATTATAAAGCATATAATAGAAAGTAACATGGAGCACTTCAAATTTCCATGTACAAGTTTACAACAATAAAATAATATGATACTGTGTTAAATTAAAGTTTTCCAAAACCAGGTACAAAAAAGTTCACAGCCAGGTTGAAGAAAGTACCATGGGAAAACATCTTCATGCAGGAGAATGGGAGAGATTCCTGGACATTCTGTACAGACATTGTCATGGAGCTGCTACACAAACTGGAGTCAATTATAGAAAATACAGCTTTTATATGTCCATAGGATTCTAATATGGAACAACCTTTACAAGACACAAAAGTCTGCTGGTTTCTCACATTTTGTTCATGTTCAGTGATAGGGATTGTGCAGACTAAGAGAAAAAATCACTCTCTTGAATTGCTTGTATTCATGGGGAAGAGAAAATTCAACGAGAGTGAAGAGTTAAAATGACACTGACCCTTATCAGTAGTTTGGAAGACTTTTGTGCACAACTTTAATGTTACAGCTGAAATGTTTTCTAGATGAATAAGTACTTTTTATTACCTTGAAAACTGCCTTAAGTTAATGCTTATCACTGGTACATTTTAGATCATGTCTTCAGCCTTGTTTTGTTTGAGTTACAGTGTTGAGTCACCCCAACACAGGCATTTCTTTTGCACAGATGTATCAGAATAGTGGGTTTTGGAGACACTGGGATGGATTATCTGAAAAAAAATAGAAACAATCTAGAAGGCTGGTCTGTAAGTTTTCTTAGTTGGATCTGCCATATAAATATGAACTACCAGGAGTGAACTTGGAAAGTGGGTTAATATATTTGAATAATTAATAAAAAATAAAATTCAAAAAGCATTTCACATTGCTGTGCTACAGAAAGTCATTTAACAGATGAAACTATTTGTAATGACAAATATTTACTTTTTGTTATCTGCTGTTTTCTCTGGAATCCTTTGACTGTTTTCCTTAACTTTTTTGTGTAGTAAAGCTGCTTATGCATTCATTCTGCCACAATCCCATCACTCTGCTTTCTCCTTCCATTTCCATCTTCCTAAGAGTATCTACGAGGGAAACTTTGGGTGTGGATACTTAAAAGAGAGGAGAGCATCGGGACTAGTCTTTTGTGAAAACACTACCTCACTCTATAGAGCACTATTTGTGAGTTCTCTGGTATTGTTTGTATTGTACCTTTTCTCTGCCAGAGTGTGGATTAGTGCTAATAAAGCCACTCACTCTAGTGGAATGAGAGCATGCAATTTGTTTTCCTGCATGGTTTCAACAAGTGTGCATTGTTTTTGTGCTATTTTTATTGCATTTTAAAGGCTACTTAAATTTCACTGATCAGCATATCATTGGGTAAGTAATTAACCTTTTATGATAAAAACCCAAGATAAGTTTGTTGTAAAAACTCTTACATTTAACTTAAATTGCTGATTCATTGAGAAAGAAAATGCATACTGTACTAGCACACTGTGTGCTGGTGAATCATTGCCTTTTATTAAAAAGAAACTAAGCTAATAAATACTGCAGTCAGCATCCCTGTAGTTTCTTTAAAAGGTGATGCACTCAGTGTTTGTAAGAACTTGCAACCTCTCCACCCTGGTTCAAGTGTTGCTTTAAAAATGGGTGTAGTTTTTTCTGCTCCCCGAACTGTTAATTCCCTTGTAAATTCTATTTCACTCCATGATGCTCCTTGTTTTGCAAATTCCCAAGCTCCTTTTCTTTTTTTCAAATTAGTCTCTAGTCAGGAAAATCCAGTCTAGGGTCAACCACCAAGTAATATTTTTTGCTTTAATTTAATATTATGAAATTATTAAAAACTGATGACCCTCTAAACACCTTACAATTAAATCTGTAAACATAGCCTTAGTATCTTCAAAAAGATTGAGAATCTGTTCAGAATAAGAACTCTTTGCCAGAAGGAGGTGGGTATACCTTTGTAGACTGTGCAGATAAATTTGTTACTGGCTGGCTACATCATAATCCCTGATTTAAAAACACCTTTCCCACTGCTCCACCTGCCCTCCCTGCACCCTCAAATCACAGTAAAATGCCTTTCTGTGGCCCTTTCCCTTAGTTTCTGTGTAGAAGTTAAAGTACCTAAAAGGTTACATCCATTATCAAATTTTGTTAAAAATTAATAAGAGATGCAGTTCATAAACTGTGGTTCGGTCATCTTACTGTTAAAAATGATAAGTAGTTGCTCTTTCTTTTAGTTTTACAAATACTAGATACATCTTAAAAATAATTATTAAAATTAAGAGTGTAGCCCTGATGTTTTTTGTTGATCGCAGAGTCTTTGCATTAGCACATGTCGTCTATATAGAACAACAATACTTAGAAATTGGACAAAACTTTGCCAATCCCTGACCTGATTTGTGAGTCTGAGGGGAACAGCAGCAACCGTGTGAAGAAAGACGGGTCTGGATTTTCCTCGGCAGCGCAGGGAACTGCCTGGTCCTGCAGGCACAGGTGCTGCTCTGGCAGCAGGAGGCTGAGGGTTCTGGCTGCAGGCTGGGAGGGAGGACAGGATGCAGCAGCCTCGGGATAACGAACAGCTTCAGCAGTCCCAAACTGCTGTTCTCAGGGCATCTCTGCACACACGGCATTGTGCAAACATTCACACCAAGTTCAGTGTCTAATTAGCATGGAACAGCGTTTATCGGGAAGTGTTCCAAGTTTGAAAAGGGAGTTCACTTTATATAGGGAGAGGAAAATCCCAAATGCTCCCTGTTCCTTTTTAGATAGTTTGACTTGCTGCAAAGCTACAAAGGACTTAAGCTCTGCCAGGGGAGGTTTAGGTTGGATATCAGAAAGAAATTCTTACAGAGAGAGTGCACAGGCATTGGAATGGCCTGCCCAGGGAGGTGGTGGATTCCAACCCTGGAGGTTTTTAAGGTGAGACTGGACGTGGCACTGAGTGCCATGATCTGGTAGTCAAAGTGGGGTTGGATTAAGGTTTGGACTTGATCTCAGAGGTCTCTTCCAACCCAACTGATTCTATATTTGTGACACCAGATTCAGACATACACTCATCTAGATCTGATTTATCTGAAGTTAAGGAGTATGAATAGTGTTCTGGGCATAATTTCTGAAAGTGACACTAATTTTATGATAATTAATAACAATTTTGGTGTCTATATAACATAAAAATTATCCATATTTTCAATTAGCACCTACAGATCAGTGACTGTCTTCTGGTTAATCAGTGGAGGATGCACTCATAGGTTTAGAAACTTCTAAAGCTCCATGTTAACTCCAAGCAAATTATGAGTTGTACTCCAAACGTATTGATTAGGAGTTGGCTTAATAACAAGCCAGTTTGTTGTATAATTTATGGGTTTCTTACTAGAATTTACTGCCAATGTCCCTGTCTGTCAGAGAATTCCAGTGTGTCAGCTGTCAGTACAGTTCTTAGATACCCATCCCCATTTCCTGCAAGTGCAGAGACACTCAGAGCCATAGCAATACTCTTTTGTCACCCAAGGCAAGACTTCCCTTGGCTTTTTGTAATGAACACTCCCACTTCTTCTCCCAGTCTCCTTCCTCCCAGCCTTTCAGCCACCATCCTCATGGACCTGCAGCTCCTTCCCTTGAAACCTGTAGTCTGGCTTAAGCATATTTGCCCCAGCTAATGTCCCTCTTGGCCTATCCTTGCTGTGATTCCAGAGGAATTGAGATGTGTTCAACATCCAGGAATCATTGGTTGCCTGCTTTTAAGATCTGGAGGACAGCACTGGTGATACTGAGAAAGCCAGGAACTGTGATTAGCAGAGAAAGTGAGCATAACCTTAGGAAGGAAATCATAGAAAGGTTTGGGCTGGAATGGCCCTTGAAGACCATCCTGTTCCAACCCCCCTCCCTGGGCAGGGACACCTCCCACTAAACCAGGTTGTTCAAAGCCTGTCCAGCCTGGCCATGGACACTGCCAGGGATGGGGCAGCCACAACTAGCAAAGGAGTGGATGGAAATGATACAAGGCTGCTGCAAACAAAGCTCCCTGAAAACAGGAACAGTGCTTAAGGCCCAAGCAAAGAATGTACCTGTTGGACACTTAATTTTCTAGTGAAGAATAGTTAAGCATTAGGTTTGCTGTGTCCAGGGATAGTGTGCAGTCTCCTTCTTTGAAGTACAATAGTAAGTTTCTGATGTATCAGAGAAATAACTCTGCAGGATTCCTTAATTTTACTTTAAAAAAAAATTTAAGAAAAATATCCCGCAAAATTAACCAAACCTTTTTTCTGGTTCTCCCCAGTTTGATCATATTGTATGTTCATTCTGAAATAGAAATTTTCAAGCAGGATGCCAGGAATCTTGTTGAAAGTTCTGGCCAACTTGAGGATATGACATCCCAAAAGAAAATGTAAAAAAGTATTTCTGCATAAAGGTTAAACCTCTCTTCAAACTTTAGTCACTTGGATTTTCATTTCAGAAAGGCATTTCTTTCAGCAGAGCATTAATAATATCATGCTGTTCATAAACTAGCATGTTTTAAAAGGCCATTATGCAATTTTTCTATTGCCACACACTACGGCTACTAAAGCAGAATTCTCTTGAAACAAAAATGTGAGCTTAAAGAAAAAAGCCAGCCATAAGTATACTAATTTCAAGTCTGTTTTATTGCAAAATCTTACTTCCTGAAATTATTTCTTAAGAGTTAAATGCAAATTTTCTGTGACAATATTGTACTTTACATGTGTCACCCAAAGAACTATATATTAATTTTAAAATACAATTTTAAAATTTTGTTAATTAATTGAAAGTAATCAGAGGTTTTTGTCCTGCTAAGTCAGTTCCAGGTCCTATTGTTGGTGTATTTGCATTTGAGTAAAGCAGCAGATCTTCATTCTAGTCATCTTGGGATGTTTGCATCATTTGTCTGAAGAGGCTTAAACAGCTTTGACTTTTATAATGATCCAAGTTTCTATCAATGCTTTAGCTGTTGTAATTTCTCCCAGAAAGGGACTCCTTCACGGAATTACTTGACTTATCATCAGAGAAGCTTCTGTGTTGTGGGAATATGCTTAACCACATTTTAAAAAGGTTCATTCAGAAAGCATCAGGCATTAAATAAAACCTGTTTTGTGAATTATTATAGCAAAAAAAAAAAGGGAAATAGAAGCAGACTAAAAGTGGGTATATTGCTTTTAAAGCAGAATATAAACATTCAGAGGAGGAGAGAAAAAAAACAGTTTTGTCAACCATTATTGTTGTTGTGGTGGTGTCCTTCATTGTTTTGTTTGAAAGATGTTTGGTTTGTTTTAGATTATTTCCTTTTTTCCCTGCTTTGTCCTACGTTGTCATGTCATAATGAATTAACCTGGTGAAATTGCTTCATTGCATGACTTATTAACCCTTCCTATGTTCATTCTCTCCTGACTTAAAAGAATAATCCATTAGAATTTAACCCTGATGGCTTGAAGAAGGCTGCTGTTCAGAAAGCCCTGAAGGTAAAACTAATATAGTTGTCCATTTAAGGTCACAAAAGTAGTAGGAAATGCACAAATACCTGCAACACTTCTCTTCAAACTGGGAGGAATTTCTGTTGCCAGATACATGTTTAGCGCAATTCCATTTTACTTAAATTTGATTTCAGGGTGCTGTCAAGACGCTGGTAAAATACTGTTTCTGTGGTAATTTGAACTTTAGATGAGTTCAGTGAGCATAGACTGCTTTAGAAGGCTGGGAGGAGAAGTCATGCTGAGAGCTAATTTGTAGCAGTAACTAAAGAATAAAGCCGACATGAAAGCTAAGACATCTTTTACATGCTGAGTGGTACTTTATCAGTCAACTCTGAATGACTGTGTTGAAATAATCTTGTTCCTGCTGGATGTTTTTAGAAGCTTTTACATCTTTTATATAAATGCTAAACGATTTTTGATAGCAAGCTTTTTGATAGGCAAACTTGGAAGGCATAAGCCAAATTCTCAGCTGGGGAAACCTGGACAAGGGGCAGTCTTTAAGAGACTGACAACAATCAGTCTGTCAGTGGCAGGTGTTAGAGGGGTATTACATGTGTGTGTGCATATTGCTACCTATTCAGCATGAATTAGAATTATTTATATTTGCATACCAGCATAAGCAACAGGGTCTTTTTGTCAGCTCCTGTAGTTCCATCATTTTATGAAGAAAAGAGAGTTTCAGGCACTGTTGTATGGACAAAGAAAAAAGTGAAATATATCACCTACTATTTTAAAACACCACCAGCTGCAGTGTAATCTGACTTCCTTTCTGTTCTGTAAACCTTTGTATTCTGTTTTTCTTGAGAACTAAATATTTTTTATTAGAAATAATTGAAACAAAATGCAGCATTCATCCAAGAAAGGAGTGCTTTCTTACCAGCTTCATTGCTAAAGGACAGTAAGGTTACAGCAGCACGTCACATTCAAGTTGAGTAATAATAGTGAAAGTATGATGTCCAAAATGTAAGCTCAGATCCAAAAAATGTCTGAACTATGCACTTTGTTAGTTCAAAAGTATAAAATATTTGAATCATTTGGTTGTAATTGTGACCTTACATGCATTAAATAGATTTGAACTAACTTTCTGTTGACATACCTGATCTGTACATTTCCTACAGGGTAGAACTCAAAGTACATTATTAACCATGTATCCTACATTTTCTAGGTCTTTTAAACTGCATTAACACTTGCCTGAGATGATTAACTTTCATGTCTAAATTTTCTTTTGACTTAAATTTTTGTTAGGTTAAATTGAAATTTGTGAAAGAAATGTAGTTGGGAATGTTCCTTTGCATATATAATTTGTTTCTAAACTGATGTTTATTTTCACAGTTTGATGTAGTACTATACAGCTGGTGAGCAAGGCTCAGATATGGCAGATGGTTGATTCCCTAATAAAGAGCATTTGGTAAACTGTAGAAATATCCCTCAGGTACATTATAATGCATCTTCTTTCTCCCCAGACTTAAAAGGAGGGAATATCAGTGTTCTGGTATCACATCCAATTTAATAGTACTACAGCAATGTATAGAAAGTTCTTGAGTTTGTGCTTTCTTCATATCTCCCATCTGCATGAAATACTCATTTTGCCGTTTTGGCTATGCTTCATTAGCTTTGGGGATTGTAATGCTCATTAAAAGATAAGAATTTGCACCTTACCAGTTTTATTCAGAGAAAGTGGAAATGAGCATTTTGCTTCAGCATATTCAGGGCAGTTCGATGCCTTCATGTCGGTCCGTTCACCAGTTATTAGCCAGTCTGCCATTCAAGCTCGTTGAATAAAATACTAAGAATAAGAGATAAACATACAGTAGAATGCATATGATTTGTATTGTTAAGATGCAATCATTAGTTTCAGAGGAGAGAGGTTTCACTGTATACTAAAGGCAAAGTTTTTGCTTTTTCTTTACCAGTCAGGAAAGAAAATAAACAGCAATCCCAACCCACTTGTTTTGCTGTCAGTTGGACACAAGGCACAGGAAAGTAAGGTGAGTTCCTACTCTTTCTACTTGGCTCTGTCTTCAAATACTTGGTGGCTCTGTGGGCTTGGCGTTTGGCTGTCAGGTCATCAAGCACATACATTGCACTGTTACCACCAGCACTGAAACTGCCAACAAGCAGTCCAAGATTGAATGGTGCTTGCTCAGTGTAAACTGTGAGTAGAGTAGAGTAGGGATCTTTAGTCATTTGGAGAAGTCCTTCCACAGTGTTCCTTCCTAGAAAACTGGGAGTAGCTGCAGCTCTGTCCTGGGTTTAAGTAGGTGTAGGGCTAAATTTAGGCTTTAGTTTTTAGAGCAGGGTCAGGCCAGCTGACAGCTGACTTCTGCTGGCCAATGGGATTCCATACCATATTCCAATGTCATCTCAAATATAAATACAGTGGCAGAGAGAGAAAGTGCCTGTCTTTTTGATCATGGCCATGGTAGTGTCAGGAGCTGGTGCCATTCTGAGTTAGGCCCAGAACCACCTCACTGCTGTGTTATCTACAGGAAAGAAAAATGTTTATTCTTAGTTTTCAGTCTGCTTGAGGCTGTCCCTCGGGAGGTTGAGTTCTCTTGGGTGATGTTGTAGCTGGAATAGTGACATTTGTGTTTAGAAAGGTTCAGTTTTCTGTTGAATGGAGAGGTAAAAGGACTATTTGTTATATCTAACTTTGTGGGTGTGTGTTATATTGTTGTCTACTTTTAATTTTCCCTTTTTCATGTAAATACATAACTAGTTAAGTTTAAGTCTTGGAGGTTTTTTCCTCCCTTTTCTCGGTGGGAGGACGGAGCTTTATTACTTTGGTTTACACTTGGGATTTTGCCAGGTATTCAAACAAAAACAAGCTCTCGGTGAGAACCTTGTCTGCAGACCAGAGACAGCTTTGAGTTGTCAGAAGGCACCATCCATGTCCCATTCCTGACTGAGTGGCCTGATCTTGGTGGTGATCCCTCTTGTTTCTGACTCAAGGCATTCAGCATACCTGTTGTCCTGTCCATAAAGAACCTCTCTGCTTTCAGACAGCTGATGAAAATAAAATGGCAGCAGCAAAGGGGTTCTTAGATAGATATGCAATAGGGGTATGACTTTTTTTTTTAAAGTAGAAGTGTCAGTGAGCCACAGGGAGACGACATCTGATTTGGCTCCTTCATGTCACAGACCCTAAAGAAGATCTTATGTACAGTCTTAGTTTTGAGATGTACTAGAGAATGGAGATAATAATCCAAGTCCTTTGCTCCTGTAGATAGCTTTTCTAATGAGCACCCCTGGTTCTCTCCCCCTGCCTCCCCCGGCATTAATGGGTTGCTGAAAGTAGTGAGATTTGGCAATGAAATTTTCCATGTGGCTAATTTGAGATAAGAAGGAAAAATAGTATTTTCTACCAGTTTCACTGAGTTATTTAAGCCCTTGTAGAGAGAAGTATGTGGAGAGAGAATGTGCAAGCGTGAAGACTTTGTATTCGTTCATAGCCTCGTGTGAAGTTCATGCAATGCATATTCTACTACATGTCCTCGTGTAATTTTATGTGTGATATATATGCTGTGGGTGGGTAGGTCCCACTGGCCTTTGTTTAAATATGTCAAGTTTCATCCATAAGTTTTGCAAGGCCACAATGAAAAATGTACTCAACTCCTGACACCAACTTCAAACTGTTTTATTTGTGTGCTTCCTGTTCTCTGACTTTAGATTCGATACAAGACCAATGAACCAGTATGGGAGGAAAACTTCACCTTCTTTGTACACAATCCCAAAAGACAAGATCTTGAAGTTGAGGTAGGTTGTCTTACTCTCTTTAGATGCCTTTTCCTAAGACATTGCAGTAGTAACATTCAGACAGTAAAGGCTGTTATGAAATGAGACTGGATATGTTGTGAACCCGATTAAAATTGTATTTAAGGTGTTTTTTAAGACCAGGCTATAAAATGTTTATTTGCATTTACTACTAAAAAAGAGGAAGACTATAACCAGGCTCTCACTGGAAGAACATAGTTAAGGGTTGTCTTCTCTAAAAAAGAAACTCCCCCAAAAAACCCAGATAAATTATGGATCCCTGTTTTGAACTAGCAGTCCTAATTGCTAGCAGGCATTGCTGTTACACGTGGCTGATTTGTTTCTTCTCTTATACCAAGGAAGTTCTTGTTTTATCCAAATACTGTATCCTTTTACACTCCTGGTATGTCATTTACATAGCTCACAGAGACTGAAGTGTAAATGAGGGCTGTCTAAGTTACTTTTCCTCTATCTGTTGTGGGAATTCATTTTCACACAGAGTTTGGAAACCATGTAGTTCTTTTGATTGTGGATCAGGGAGATGTAGCTGTGATGGTTAGCTCTCTGTCTTGCTTTTGCTGTAGAAGGTAGGACTGAAGAAAATAGGCATTGAGTGTATTTGCTTTTATTTTCTTCAGTGTAAAGTAATCTTAAAATCAAGGAAATTTGGTTTGAGAACAAACTACAACGTCATTTGGATTTTTTGTTTTTCAAATGAAAATACCATTTGCAGTTGATGCCAAGTTACTTGGCTTTTGTGTTTCTTTGGATTTTTTTTTTAATTAAAATACCATTTGCAGATGATGCAAAATGACTTGGCTTTTGTGTTCCTTCAGGTGAGGGATGAACAACACCAGTGTTCTTTGGGGAACTTCAAGCTGCCTCTAAGCCAGTTGCTGGAGAGTGAAGACTTAACTATGCATCAGCGGTTCCACCTGAGCAACTCTGGTCCAAACAGCACTATAAACATGAAGATTGCACTCAGGGTACTCTAAAACTTTTCCCATTGTAAACATCTGAATATTTAAGGCTGTAAATATCTAAGTATTTAAGGCTGTTGTGACTCCTGGTCTGTCTGTTTTTTTGAAGAAGACAGTACATTTTCTTTGATGTGACATGCCAGGTGTCCTTAGTTGTTGCAGTGTTATCACTACACAAAGATAAGCTTTAATTTAAATACTTTCTCTTTCAAAACCAGAGAATGCTTCAAACGAAAGTGTCAGCTGCATTAACTAAGACTGAGGTTCCCTGCGGGTTTAGATTCAGAAATCAAATTTGGAATCTGAATTCTTTCAAATCTCTTATGACTCAGTAGGCTAGAGATCAGAAATCACCTTTATCTGGGAAAGGAATTGAGGGTTTAAAGAAAGGTTTATAAGGAAAGGAAGTATCTTCATAGTACTGGAAAAATTCAAATCATCTTTCAAGCACACTGGAGTTTCGAAGACAAAACTTGCATACTTGAAAGTTGGTTTTCTTTTTCTCCAGCTAAATTCTTAGATTTAATAAAGTACTATATCTCTTTGCAAACACTCTAAAACTTATTCTTTCTTTTCTAAAGCACTCTTGCTTACATTACTAAATTAAAGTAACCTATAAAAGAGAAATGAGGACAATGAGTGAGAAGAAATTGTGATGTAAGATTAAATTTCAGAAAACTAGAGGAAAAAAATAGAATCACTTTCCAGATTGCTAAAGCTACAAAGGGAATAGTATTTGCATCAGAAGCACACAGAAGCACATATGGGAAGGAAATAATGAGGAGAATAATTCTAAATGAATGAAGAATTTCACACTGTTTCAAAGTTACTGCAGTTGCCACGAAGAAGGTGGAGCTGTGTTCTGCCTTGCAAAAACATTTCCTGTTGTAGAGTGAATAAATGTGAATATTTTGGTTCTGAACTTTACAACTTGTCAACAAGCAGCACTCATGTAGAAACAAATTTGTTCCTGTTTTTTATATTACAGGATAGTAATATTTATTTTTTTCTCTGTGTAGGTCCTTTCTCTTGAAAAGCAAGCAAGATCTCCAGATCATCAACACTCAGCCCAAGTAAAAAGACCATCTGTGTCCAAAGATGCCAGAAAATCCTCTTTTAAGCCTCAGGTTCCTGTCTCCCCAACACCTGATTCCAGCAAGCCTGCTCCAGCCTCCCCAGTGACTGACAGTGATAAAAAGACTGATGCAGCTGACAGAAGCCAGCCTGGCAGTGCCAGCCCGCAGTGGACAGCAGAGCTCAGCCGCAGCTCCTCCAGCCTCCAGGCCTCCACCTTCTCCTGCTCTCCCAGCCACCTGTCAGTGAAGGAGCCCACGCCCAGCATCGCCTCCGACATCTCTCTGCCCATCGCCACGCAGGAGCTGCGCCAGAGGCTGCGCCAGCTGGAGAAGTACGGCCTGGCACTGGGCTTGGCACACCTGAGCTGGTGTGCCAAACATGGCACCAGTGCAGCCAAAGGAGGGGAGCTTAGTTCACACTGCAGTCATGTTTTATACTGTTCAGTCATTGGGATTTTTTTGCTTCTTCCCAGTACCTCAGACAGATTTTGTAATTAGAAGTTAATTTACCATGGCCATGCTCATCTGAAAGATAAAGTCTGCCTTGTTCTTATAGCTGCACCCTCTAGTTCCATACAATAGTTACCTGTTTCATCACTGAATCCTATTAGCATTAATTAAGCCAATTAAGGTGAATATAGCTGGTCTTTTTTAACTACTCAGAGGGATAGTTGACTACAAAGAGTGTTAAATGGATAGTTACTGTTCAGTCAGTGAGGAATGCTGCAGCCAAGCTTCCTTAAATTCTTACTGGGTTTTTTTGTACTTGCCTCAATGGGCACCTATACATTCTAAGTACAGTCAGCTGAGCAGGAGTTTGCTCTGAATAGGAGACTGAGAGCCATTCGCTCCCTATGCATGTACCTCTCTGTGAATCTAAGTAGGAAGACTTTATTTGTAAGGGATTGAACCGATTGATCCTTTTCTCAACGTTCACAGAATCAATACAATAATACAGGTTGGATGGAAGTTCTGAAGGTCAGTCAGCCCTTTGCTCAAAGCAAATCTCTCTTCAAAGTCAGATCAGGTTTCCTGGGCTTTGTCCAAACAAGTTTTTAACATCTCCAAGGATGGAGATTCTATAAACCTTCTCAGCAACTCTGGTGCTTAACCACTCCACTGTGAAGATGTTTCTCCTAATTTCTATTGAAATTTATCTTGCTGCAAGTCAACTGTGACCTTTTGTTATTTTACTGTGTACAGCCATGAGGAGTCTGACTCGGTCTTCTCTAGAATGTCTCTTTAAGTACTGAAAGGCTGCCATTGAGTCTGCTGTTGGTTGTCTGTTCAGTTGGCACAAATCCACCTGCTTGTGTGCTCCAGACCCCCATTTATCTTTGTGGTGCTCTGCTGACTTGTCTTCTCTTTGTCAGTCTCTCTTCTGGCCCACAAATGGGTTAGACTTTGTAATTATGATAAACATTGAATACAAAAATGTCATAATTTCTCATTTGATAAGAGTGGTAAAGCTCTAGGTAAGGAGGTCATTTATTGCAGGCCACAAGTTTATAGGTACTCTGATTAATTCTTTTGGAATAAGAAAATACTGAAATTAAGTGCTTCATTCTAGTTTTTAAAATTAATGACTTGGGAATTTTAATGGAGCAATCACTCTGTAGTAGGTATTAACAAGAGCTACACCTCTCCTTCCAAGTTAATAAGTCCTTCAGGTGCCTGAAAAATGCCAAGTAAGCCATATACTGTCCTGTGCAATATGGAAAATACTCACAGTCAGTTTACACAAACTAAAATGAGCACTTCATGGAGATGAGGGAACTCTGCAATTATTGGCCATTCTGTAAAATACAAATTCTTAAATATGGTGCTTGCTTTTTATTTAAGCATGACCTGTATTTGCAGATGTAAATTAACTCTATTCTGATTTTCATTGTGATGTGAGCTATAGAAAAGTGAAGCAGTTGTGTTTATACTGTGATCTGAGCTTTAAGACAATAAGTGCATTTAAGTATCACTGTCTTAATCCCAAGAATATCTATATTGTTATGATAGAGAATTGAGAGAAGAACAAGCTGATTTTCTAATTGGCTCCTGGTCATAGATAAGAGTGGCCCATCCCTGATATTTCATTGCAGTTTGCACCACTATTCTCTCCAAATTCCTAGACACTGCTTTAATGTTTATCTCAGGCTAAGCAAGGTCTTCACTGATCATGTTTTCAAAGCACTGAGGGGCAGCTGACCTCTAAACTGACAAGAATCCCTGGCTTATTTTGGAGGGCAGAGTTGCTGGACAAGGAACCGATGTACAAGAAACTTATGAGGATATGCTCACATGCCTGTGTGTGCTCTCTTCTTTCACATTGGTTTAGAGAAAAATTAAATGGATAATGCATGATTTCTGGGAACACTACTCAGCATATCTTGCAGCTGAGTCTTACTTTTAATACATTTTAAAGACTAAGCATAATGTTCTGTTTTTTCCTGCAGTGGAACAACACTGGGTCAGTCTCCACTAGGACAGATTCAGCTAACGATTCGTCATAGTTCACAAAGAAACAAACTGATTGTGGTAGTGCATTCCTGCAGGTGAGCACAAAATACCCGATTTCACTTCTGGGCATATTTCTATGTAAACTTTGCCATACCTTGACCTGCTTTTAAATTAGTGTCTAGTTGATCTTGGTTATTTTTAATGTAACATATCTGTAAACATAAAAACATACGGAGCTATGCTCAGAATCACTAAAAACTTTGTTGATGATTTTGCTGTGATTTTGTCTTTGTCAATTACGTCTCTGTCAGATTTTAAAGGAAACTGACATCAATTTTTATCAGCAGTGTGTGAAAGTTGTCTCTAAGAGACTGAATTTTGCACAGAATGACAAAACCACATGATTTTAGAGAAGCATATCTAAACTTTGAATTGGAAATTAGCAAACATTGTATTCCCACCTCAGCTGTCTGCTGACCATTCCTCTGGCCTTGTACAAGTCACTGCTCGGCATTTTTTTGAGTCTTTGTTTCCCATTGCTGTTGCATGCGTGCTGTATCCTGCATGTCATGTGCAGGACATTCCAGAACTGCTTCATGTACTAAATTAAGTGATAGTAGTATAGAGACTTACATTCAGCAATGTCCTGCTGATTTTCTAAGTGCTGTTCCTTGTGTTTCACTGGCCACAGAAACCTAATCGCGTTCTCAGAGGAAGGATCCGACCCGTACGTGCGAATGTATTTGCTGCCCGATAAGAGACGGTCAGGAAGAAGAAAAACACATGTATCAAAGAAGACATTAAACCCCGTGTTTGATCAAATGTATGTTCTCAGCTATGTGTAGTAGTCTTATATCATGCAATTACAAAGCTATCACATCAAGGTTTCTGAGTGGATGAGCTGTTGGAGTTCCTAGCTGTCACCATCAGACTTGATCATGCCTTTCTCTTTTGCTATAATAGTGCTTCCCATTTCTATCCTCCTGCCCTGTTATCACTACAGCCCTTCTTGCTATTAACAGCCACTTCTCTCTTTCCTGCCTTGTCCTGCAGCAGTTACACCCCCTTGTGCTGGGAGCAAAGCAGCAGCGTGCACTCTGCTGGCAGGTGGTCAGAACACGAGGGCCTTCAGCTGGCCAGTGCAGTTGGTGTCCCTTCCTGCCAGGAAGCACGTTTGGCTGATTGCCTGGCTCATGCTGCCTGCTCAGGGGGACTGGCCAGCCAGTGTCTCCTCATGGTCAGATTGCTTAGTCAGTCTACTTGGTGGCACTCTCAGCATCCAGGGAGTCAGGAAATGTCCTCACCGATTACATAGTGGCCCATATGTTGGAAGTTTTACAAGCATGTGCAACATTACACTGCAGAAAAAGACTTAGCCTTGCACTCTGCTTTTTGAAGGTAGTTTCCCTCACACATCCACCCCTTATTCTCCCACCCATCACTTTTCAATAAAGACCTTTCTCTACAGGCAGAAAGTTAACTCAGAAAAAGCAACACTTCAGTCCCATCTGTCCAAGGGAGATCTTTAAGTCATTATTTAGAGGCTCTTGTAGGTTTCCCTGGTAGTGCAGGATGCTATCACATGTTTATTCCAGGTAATAGGTTTATTTTACTATGCCTCTTTAAGCAATAAAGCTGTTTAAGAACTGTGGTGACAAATAGATGTAGATTGTGGCATAACCTTGTCCTCACTTTCTCCAAGTTTCAGCTCTAACAAACAAAGTGGATACTTCCCTAAAAGTTGATAGTTTCCATAGTGTGCCAGGAAAGAAAAGGAGCTCTGGTTATCAAGTAGCACGGATCAGTAAGACTGACCCTTTTGGAGAATACTGATGCTGACCTGTCAGAGTAGTAGGATTCCACATTCTCTTCTCTCTAGAGAAAAGTGCTTGACTTTTCCCTTGTTTTGTTTTGTGTGTTTCTTTTGTTTAACCAGTGCCTCCTTGAGACCAAAGGTAACAGAAGTCTCAAACATTTGATGTTAACATTGATCATAGTATGGAAGGAAAATTTTAAGCAGGACATTGTGATTTTTTGTTTGTTTGTTTGTCTCAGACCTCATTTTTTTATTTGAGGAGGGCAATGGTTCAGTTTTGATTGAATTGCTGTTTAGCTGTCGGAGCTGAACTTGCACCACAGGTACAGAATTCCCTCTAAAGCATCACTTGGCCTTTTAGGTTTGATTTCAGTGTTTCCCTGCCTGAAGTACAGAGAAGAACACTAGATGTAGCAGTGAAGAACAGCGGTGGATTCTTGTCCAAAGATAAAGGGCTGCTTGGCAAAGTAAGTTGACAATAAGCAAACTCTGTTAATACAGCATGTTATTATATAAAACTAAAATCCTCTTGAGATATGAGCTCATTAGTGTTGACTGAAATCAGGTATGAGGTTTTCAAAAATTATAGATGCCTTAGATGTCAGGCTTCAGTAAAGGAAGGAACGGACTGCAGAGCAGACATAAAACGAGGCAGTAATCTCTTCTAGAGAATAGTAAGTTCCCAGTAACAAAAGAAATGTGCTTGTCTGACTTAATAATTATACCATCAGAGAAAGGAAATAACCAGGAGAAACCAAGTGATTCCTCAGAAAATGTTCAGACAAAACTGGAAAGGCAAGCAAGAGTACTTAGAGAAACACACAAGAAATTCCAGGTTGTACAATCCTTGAGAAAGAACTGCTACTGGAGACATTCCCAGTGCCAACACCAGCTGTTGTGTTTATAACTGCAGTGCTCTGTAGGCCACATTATATCCACCTACACATGTGATGTGGAGCATGGAAAAGGAACAGTAAATTCCTACTCCCTTGCAAATTGCCATGTTTGAGCTCTGAAGAGGATGGGAGATACAGAGTCATGGTCAGTTCTTGGAGAACAGTGTCCTCCACTTTCCTGTTTCCCAGGAAGGCTGTTAGTATGGACACCTCTGCTGATTGCCATGCTATGAGGTGCTCTGGGACTGGGTGTCTGAAGGGTGTGGATTTTGAGGTCAAAACCAGCAACTTGAAACTTTACTCCAAGCTGGGCAGAGAGCAGAGAGCTGTGGTGACAAGGATAAATAAAATACATTGTTTACTAATGGTGTGGCCTACACTGTAGTTTACAGAATGGTCAGATTTGATCTTTAAAAGACACAGAATAAAAGGCATACACAATGCATTGATTGGTAATTTAACTTTCCACAGTTACTAATACCTCTGGCATCTGAAGAACTTGCTAAGGGCTGGACCCAGTGGTAAGTATAACAGTTCCTTTATTAATAAGGATACTGCATACTAATAACTGCTGTGTTAATAATACATTTAACAATACATGCCTAATGTAAAAAAAAATCCCTGGTTTTTTTTTTCATTTTCAGGTATGATTTAACAGAAGATGGTACAAGGCCACATGGTGCAAGTTAGGCCCATGGACACAGGAATTTCTCATGCAGAATTTTGCCAACCTTTCTATATTTTTAATGCGTTGTTTTCACAGATGTTCCAATATTATTTTTATAGCTTTACTGATTCAGTTCTTAGACACATCCCCAATAATTTTATAACACTTGGTCATTTTATGTAGACATAGGCTTTCTCATTGTTAAACTTTGTATTTTATTTTGCTAAACAGTTTTGTGTGTACTGTAATGTGCAATAGTACAGTAAAGTAACCTTTTATGTTTAAATTGATCTTTATGATGGGTGTACTTATTAGAAAGTGAAAAGAACATGTTCTGCTCTTCTCCTGCCTTGTTTTATATCTCACCAAGGTATATTGTACCATGTAAATATACTATTTTTTTATAATTCTTTCATGCTGGTTTGAATTCAGAAGAAAATCAGATAAAGGATATAGTTATTTTCTTCTAAATGCATGTTAATTTCTTCAGATGAATCTCTTTTGTCTTTGCAGCACAATGGTCTTAATCATTTTGTGATACTCTGCAAAAACAAACTGCAGAAAAATGTTTTTACTTTATTGTGTTTCTGGCCCAGTGTGGCTGGCTTAAAGTGTACAAAACATAAACATTTTAATATTTATATATAAATGTATTATTGGAAAGTCATGCTATAGAATATTATAAATAAAAATGAGAGTTCTATAAATGTTGTATAAATAGAGGATGAGGTCCACGAGTCAGTTTCCAAATCTGAGTTCTAATTTAATGGAGTAAACATAACAAACAGTACAGTTTTATTATACAGATTCACTTGCATTTTATTTATTTCTGTACTCTATAGTACTAGACATGTGACCTTTTGAAGGTATGAGGACATGGATTTTTCTGTATTGTAAAGAAAATCTCTAACCACTTTGAACTGTCCTTACCACCACGTTTCACTGATTTATAAGGCAGACAAATCAGCTTGCAGTGGAAGTTCATATAAGTAAATAGGCATATGTACAAGTCATATGTTACTTTTATTATACAGTACAATGCTAAAACAGTATGTTATGTGATACCTTCTGTAATACTCAAAGGAACACCAGTAGGCAAGAACCTGGGAAACTGAGATGGAACTGCCTTTTCCAGTTGCTTCTTCATTGCTACTCAGTGTGTTTGGTGCATGAACAAAATGCACTTGCAGGGTCCACACAGGTTTCCTGAGAGATCCTGGCACTGTCCTGAAGCGCTGCCAGGGGCTGGGCAGGACAGGGACACCATTGGCACAGACTGATCCAGGCAGGCAGTCGAGAGCTGAAAGGGGAGTATCAGCCCAAACAGCTGAGCTCATAACTCTAGTTTTATGAATTATGGGTAATTTTTTTTTATTATTTAGAACTGATTTTTCTTTTTTTGGCAAGTTTTCTCGACTGTTAGAAAAATGTGCATTAAGAATCCAAGAGAACATTTTGGCTCTTTCAGAGCCAATGCCCTCATCCTTGGATAAGTATGCAATTAGACAAAGTATATTATTTAGCTAAGACTCTAGAATGATCTCTCAGCCAAGAAAGAATTTTAAAGCAGAATGATAAACTCCTGAAATTAGCTTTATCATAAGACTACTGACAGAACCTTAACTCTAGATGTAGAATATGCCTACATTACTAGATGTACCAAAGTGCCTACCATAGATGTAGCTTTTTGTTTTTTCCAAGTCTAAGAATTTCAGTATGTCTGCATTCAGTTGAACATGAACATTTCTCATGGATGTGTGTGACACACACCCATACACCTCTATACAGTGACGGCCTTCTCATTGCCACGTTTTATACAAGACAGTTTTATCAAACAATCTTACATTGTAAATTGTACTGTTAGTGCTGCTACTGGACTGGGCAATAGGGATTCTTTGTAAGAAAACATTTCCATTTGAAGGCTTCACTCTATATTGGAATGTATGAGCATCTCTATATATTCACTCACTTATTCATATAAAATACAATATATTATTAAATACATATTTTCTTTGCTAGTTCTCAATTAAAAAAGTGTTAAGAATGGAAAGACGGAGAATTGTTGTTAATGCCATGAAAGTGCAGAAACTGAAAGCTGATCTAAATAAAGGAGATCTCAGAGCAGCAGCTCAGATAATTCTCTTTTGCCTTGGTTCAGTCTGAGGTAGAAGGACTTTTGCTTTACATCTTGGCCAGGGACTCCACAGAGTTCGATCCATAGCCAACAACGAGGTGGTTAAACTGATTTGGTCTTTCAAGTCTTAAGTGAAGTACAGGGACAGAAAACTCTACACTTGAACAAAAAGTGGACATTCTGTCTTTAAAAGTTTCAAGGTGGAAAATAATGCCATGTTTGGGTAAATGTGAGACAATAGCACAAAATGAGTAACTGAATACAGTACATGGGACAGGTGTCCAAAATAGCTCACTACCTAAAATTAGGGGTAGGCTCTTAGAGAACCCATTTTCCATTCAGGAATCTGAAATTAAGAGACTGAATTGTCATTACAGTTCAGCAGCAAGTCCCATTGTTTGTAATGAGTCCTGGATGTCAGACTCTTCAGAAATGTTCTCCTGAGTGAATTTGGATCAGCCTATGACTGCCTAGATGAGATTAATTCATTTGATAGTGGATGCAACTTCTGTACTAAACTTACCAATTTCTGATTGTTCTGTTTATGTGGAAGCAGGAAGGACAATTTTGCCTCTGGGCAAAAATTGCACCTCATTATCAAGTCATTTATTTAATATCAACTGATAGCTTTTCACATAGTTCTTGTTTATCCTGTGCCTTAAAATATGAACATATGAAGATGTTTAAGAAATGGTTAAAAATAAGCTTTGTTACCTGTATGTACCAACACGTGTTCTCTACTATTGAAACTGTTTTTAGAATTACTCTGCTTCACTGACAGCAAAACCAGCTTTCTGAGCTACAGCAGTGGTGTGACCTGGACTCAAATCAGCATGCATATCACTTGGAGTTGGACTAAATGAGTCATCATTTTCTGTCTTGAATCCTTTATCAGAGCTGCAGCAAATGGTGAGAGTTGAAATGAGAACAAAGGGTAGTCAAACAATTTTGTACAGATTGCCTTTTTTGCTCATGTAATTCTACATTATGATGCATGTATTTATTCAATAAATGGTTCTTCTGGTAGTCTGTGTGTTGCTTCCCTCTACACACACACACACACACTCTCACTCTCCTTTTTCCTCTCTTTTGCATATCCCTGCCCTAAGTGGTAATAGGATAAGGTGAATTTTTAAAATGGCTATGTGTGCTGACTCCTCTAACCCAGGGAGCCTTCCTGTAAGGTCTGTAGGCAGATTTTTGGGTCTTACATGAGAGAAAAGAGAGTGAGAACTGCAGATACTTTATGGGGAATTGTGTGCTTGTTCCGGAACAGAGTCACACACACAAATTAGTAGGTCCTTTGTTCAAATTCAGAGTCTATTTTTTTTCTCCTAAATGGATTGATTGGACAAACTGTCATGATTCTAGCACTAATTAATTGTCATTAATTATGTTTTCAAAAGGACCTAGAAATGTGTGTAAGTGCCTTAGATTTAGAATCAGCAGATTTCTACCTGTGGTATTCTTTCCTGTCCCTTAACCTGCTTGGAAAGGCAGATACAGATGGAAAATGTAATGATGTACTGCCTAAATAAGAAAAGGGGTATTGGAGCCTCTATTACAGAAACACTGCCACAGAAATTATGCTCCTTTAAACATTAATTTATAATTCATTGTGATACTATAATTAATTATGATAGCTCTTCCCTTAAACAGCTTAAACTTCTCTGAATTTCTAATAGTCAGTTTGCATCAACCATAAATAAAAGCTGCAGAAATTCCTCACCCAGTCACTACTGCATTTAGAAGGGGCCCCACTGGAAAATCTTTATTGATACCACCTACAAAATTAGGTTCAGTTTTGATTGGTTTGGGTTTTTTCCTAGGAAGACAAGTCCTTTTTTCAGTAGAATAAAGGGCTGCTAATCAGTGGGAAGGGAGCTAAAGGCAGGTCAAAGCGTGCCCATCTCCATAACTCCCTCATGGCCAGGTGGTTCTGGGTGGCACCACCCTGGCAGTGCCAGTACTGATCAGGTGTCAGCATTTTCCCGACTTGGGTCAAAAGCAAACCTTTGATTCCATCCTGCAAGGCAGGTGGTACCTGGACAGCACTGCCTGTGCATTCCTAAGATCTTTCTTAGGGAGCAGAAATAACTGTGCAAAACACTCTTCCAGATGGCTTTGATACTAATTTGATCAGTGCACACAAGCCTAGGCTTTTTATTTTCTGTACTCTAGACTGGTTTGGGCTTTTAGTTGGTCCAGTCCCCCTCTGGCAGCAGTTTGCCAATTCAGTTACCAATGTGGCTGGGTTTGGGATCTTCTCAGCAAAGAGCTGAACACAAAATTGGGCTTCCTATGAAGTATCTATTCTAATCAATTATTTTGTATTCTCCCCCAAACAAACTCTGAATGTTGGATGGCACCTTTGACATTTGGTAGAAAGAACCAAGGCCCAGACCTATTTGTGGTTGTAGAAGGGCTCAGGCTCTTTGATCCCAAATGATGGTTTTAAGTACCTTAAAATGTCTAACTGCTGTACACTCTCCTACTGATTTCTAAGGCAGGCAGGCTCTCAACAATATTCTCAGCCACCTTCTGGAATATGTTTTATGAAAAATGCAAAATCCACTTGTATTTCTTTCAGTGTTATGCAGTGAATTTAGCTGCCAGAGCAGATACAGCTCTGGGAGGAAAGCTCTGTAATCTGTATCCATGTGATAGAGGTGATGCTCTCTGTTCCCCCTGTCCACAGGGAATATTGCTTGCCAGTCATCTACACTGGAATCCCCTTTGGGCAGGCTCCTGATCTCTGCTTCCTCAGACACCACCACAGTGAGGACAAACTGTCTTCTACTTCTGTTAATCTTGGAGTCCTCAGTCATTGTAAACTTTATGGTGAAAGAATTAAGGCCTAATGGTGATCATTCTTCCCTTTAAGATCCATATGGAAACAGGTCCAAGGACAAAGGCAAGAGTCCAACCTTCAATTTTATTTATTAATTATCTAAGCAAAGTAGCTCCTTTCTGCAGGAGGTTGCACTAGATGAGCTGCTGAGGTCCCTCCCAGCCTGAATTTGTTCTATTTTTTTAAACATTATGGTAAGCTCAATAAATGTACTGGAGCTCCGTGCACTCCTGGGCCTTTGCAGTTGGTCTTCCTGGGCATTTTGCTTCCTGACCCCAAGGTCTCAGGGATGGGCATGTGGCAACTCTGCCTGGGCAGAAAAAAAAAGGCACACAGCTGGAAGCTGAAAGCTTTAAAGTTAGGATGCTAAAATTTAATAGGAATTAAAAATACATTAATCTGTGCATAGAACTTGAGTTGTAATGTAGATAATGGTAGCAAAGTGATAATGGTCTGTAGGTACTGAATGAAGGCTGTTCATTTTACTGGAGAACTGGGATGAGATTCCTGAAACAAAAAACAGTGCACATGTTTAACAGAGGTTGTTTCCAGCATTGAATTTTGAATAAGTTTTTGTATTCTTCAGTTAAATTTGCAAGCTAGAGTGTGTTATTCTACAAACTCTGAGACTGACAACTGGAGCTTACCAAGCATTTCAGAATGATTAATAATTTAACAAAGAATATTCTGCAAGACAGTTCCATGGAAACTTTAACATGGGAGAAATAGTTCAGCTGATAGGCTGAAACCCCTGGCATATCTTGTGTTTGTCAGTGCTATCTGTGGAGTTCAGCTGAAGTTGCCGTGTGCAACATTTTCCACCTTGGATTTATGGGAAGGTTTACGTGCTTTTGCATGAGTTGTGTTCTCTGAACTAAAGGAACTGATAACCACTGGAGGGGGGCTCTGTTGTGACGTTCAGCCCAGAGTACACCTGGATACATTTGATCAATTGACAGCAGCATCCAAACAAAGACCTTGGATCATCTCTAGAGCCATCATTGAAATGAAATGAATGAAATGAATGAATGAATTGAAATGAAATGATCATCAATGAAATGAAAGGTAAAAATGGGTTAATGGAAATGGATGTTCATGACTTGGGAATGGTATTGGTAGTAATGCTGGGACTTTGTTTTATTTGGTAAATCATTAATTTGCATGTAAAATAAGTTGGAATTGAAAATTTAAAATACTAAGATGAGCTTTCTGAAAAGAGCTGTCAATCTTGGAGTTTTAGGGAACTTTGTTCTAGGTCATATTTTTTATTTAATATGCTTTTCCAAGTTCAGATTATTGGAGATGTAAAAATTGCTTGATTTGTAACATTTTTATGAAGAATATTAATTTTCCTTTTCTTGCCTTTCACAATGTGAGTTTAAGGTTTTTGGATGTATAGTCATTACTGCCCAATGTTTTCTTTCTGAAGGCACTGTTATATTCCACTAGATGGTAGTGTAGACCTTATTCTCAAAACCCTTTTTTGCTGCCTGTGTACTTTTTTCTTGTACAATAAGGAAGTGATTGGGAGTGGAGCCTCCAACCATCCTGGCCTAAAAGCAGAGAATACCACACATGGTCCCCACTGTTGTGCACTCCCCCCTTTGCTGTGAGGCTCTGGTGATGCTAAAAGAATTGAGTTTCATAACAGAGGATTCAATTTGCCAAAATGGTTTTGTAAAACTATTTAGTTATGAGGCACAGGGAGATTAAAAAACTGGTCCATGGTGTGAGGAAACATGAACTTCTGAAAGATCAAGGTTCTAAGTTCAGCAGAAATTCAGCATGCCACTGTCAGCAATTTGCCATAGGCGTTTTGTGCCTTAGGTACCAAATTAGATTGGATTCTAGAACTCCCTGGAGTTGCTGACAGAACTTTATTAAGATTAGGTGCAAAAAGCTGAAATTAATCAGAGGCAGACAGAAGTGAAATTACAGTTTAAGACACAGAAAAGGAGCTTGACCAGCACATTTGAAAAATCACTGTTCTCTAAGTATTTGCTGTTGATTCAAGCATACAGCTAGAAGCTCAGGATATCTAACAATGAAAGCCATCATGGAGCAATACAATAAACACAGGAGGGCAAAGGGGACACAGATCAAGTTCTATTAGAAGAAAATAACTTACAAATAAATTTTCCTTTGTTTAAGGACACGATGAGAAAATATTTGCCAAAACACAGGTCCTGTGATAATAAAACTCTTTGATGCCCAGAACAGGAATAAATGACAGTTGTGTCTGAACTAGTGAATCTGTAACACTCACAAGTGCCTGAACTCAGATGTCCCCCCAGGCTGATACTGCACTGAGCAAGTACCACACTGTTGTTACTTTTGCACGAAGGAAGCTGGAGATGCAGCCTGTCGGAAAAGCGAGATGGGCTCTGGGTTCTGGTCTGGATCAGGAACATGGGGAACAGCCATACTGACAAAGCCAACACTGATGTGAGAGACAATGCTGGAATAACCTCCAAGCAAGGTAGGGCAGTTTGTGTAAGCGTGTTGTTGTCTGGTTGGAGCAGCGCAGACCTCGGAGGGAAGCCTCTCTCCTCAGATTCAATGCCCCTGGTTTTCTCCCATACAGAGAGGGAGGGAGGGAGAGCAAATACAAACACACCCGGATGTAAGTGAAAAAATAACTCTTTACCAAGCAGATCACTGATAAAACTGGGTTAAAACTGATTGTACGGATAAAATTGGGTTAAGCTAACCACTGAGGAGAAACTTCCCAAGCCCCTGCCCCATGGACCCAAACGAGAGGGCAGCTGGCCTCTCCCCACCTGGAGCAGCTGGTAGGAATGGCTGGAGAGTCCGTGCTGGAGCGCAACTGCAGTGCTGTACAGGCAGCTGGAGTGGGGCTGGGGGCTCTCCAGGCAGCTGGAACAAGACACCTGCTGGATCCAGACATGACATTTGGTCATTGCAATCTCAGTGTTTGTCGGTCAAACCATTCTGTCAGAGTGGTGGTCACAGTCCAGATCCATCGAGGCAGTGGTAGAAGTCACATGTAGTGAGAAAGAAGAGCCCCAATGATGAGTGAAGTCTGAGTGTGGTCTTTGCTGGGCTCAGGCCAGGTGCGAATGGTCCGGTACCTCCCTGGGACAGGGAATTCCTCACTGGATGATTCATACTGGATCCCGGGATATTTTAGGAGTCTTTGACACCTTCTAAGGTGTTACAGCTGCCTGTCCCAGCACAGGTGGATCCATTATGGCCAACAGCAGAGAGGAGTATCTTCAGGCCATGTGTGTGAGTTGTCCTGGTCCTTCCCAGGGGAGTTCCACAGGTGAGTCATTTGTGTAAAGACAAAGAACCACCACCCAGCAGCCTGAGGTGGCAGCTGTAACACCCTCAGTACCTGGATTGTCTGAATCACCAGCATTCCAGTCCTTCACACTTGTGGATATATTCTTCTCCTAGGATAACAGTGCTGCCATGGTCTAAATTAGTAGGCAGATCTGGGGAAAAGAGAAAGGTGGATACCAAAATTTTTGTGTAACCCAGGATACATGTACCTGAACATATATATGTATAAATTAATATGGATGAGCAAATCATGTCTGTTCTGATCCTTATATTTTCATGTTTCATACTAGACAGATGGAACAGAGATGGTGTCGTATCTAAATGATGCACGTCTATCACAATGAAACCTCTAAGAGCACTTGTAAAATTAATAATATCAGCTTTTTTGTAGTTTAGAAACAATTCTTCTCCTAAAGACTAAAATAGAATGAAAGCTGCAAGGAGACAGGACACTTAAAAGAGCTGTAAATCTGTATCAGAATGTAATATTTAATAGAATTAAATAAATATAGACATGGCATTTCTAACTGGAATGTTTTATATCTCAAA
Source organism: Sakesphorus luctuosus (assembly GCA_013396695.1). Lineage (NCBI taxonomy): Eukaryota > Metazoa > Chordata > Aves > Passeriformes > Thamnophilidae > Sakesphorus > Sakesphorus luctuosus. The sequence continues at coordinate 1,018,223 of VWZD01012768.1, forward strand.
CAAATTCACTGCCAAACTAGTATAATAAATTTACTCAGTGATACATAATATTCTGAAAGATGACAATGACTTTATACTAAAAAATGTTTGCTGTAGTTATCATGAAAAAATGTACTCCTTTTATTTACAATGGGATGGATTCATCTATGCAAATGCTGTTGTTGTAATTTCTTTTTGTGAGCATTTTATAACATTTCAGAAATCTTTCCATTTCCATGGTACTAATAGTGAGCAGAGGAAAATTACTGTGATTTGTAACACCTGTCTGTAAGGAATGAGTAATAACAGTATGGGCATAATAATACAGCAAATAATCATGGAATTGTTTGGGTTGGAAGGGACCCTAAAGATTATCTTGTTGCAACTGCCCTGCCCTGGGCAGGGACACCTTCCCACTATCTCAGGTTGCTCCAAGCCCCATCCAGCCTGGCTCTGGACACTTCCAGGGATGGGGCAGCCACAGCTTCTCTGGGCAACCATTCCAGTATCCCACCACCCTCACAGTCAAGAATTTCTTCCTACTGTTTAATCTAAACCTGCCTCCTTTCAGTTTAAAGCCATTTCCCCCTATCCTGTCACTCCATGCCCTTGTGCAAAGTCCCTCTCCAGTTCTCCTGAGCCCCCTTTCAGGCTCTGAACACCCCAACTCTCTCAGCCTGTCTCCATGCCAGGGGTGCTCCAGCCCTGTGATCGACTTCATGTTTTAAAAAATACTTTATTGTAAAGCATAGCAACAAAGCAAAACAAAAATCCAAACCAAACCAAAACAACAAAAAAGCTGCAATTTTCTCAGGTTGAAGTCACCTGGTAGTGGATCCCTGCAGAGCCCCGGCAGTACCGGGAGCTCCCTCGGGGCGGCACCTCAGCACTTCCCAACGTGCGCAGGACTCCAGGGAGTGGCTCTCCGGAACAGCTTTTCCATTCCCTCTGCGCATTTTGTTTCCTTATTTTTGTGCGAGTTAACAAGGATTTTTTTTTCTTATGTAGTGATTTTTTTTCCTACTTAATCTCTTAAACTCTAAAATTGATTCGTGTTAATATTAATAATTTAAGGAAAATAAGCCATTTCACGGTCTAATCACACCAACACTGAGCAGTGACAGTTGCTGCTGAATAAAGGATGGCGTGATTGGCAGGATTACCTTGAGGCAAGGGGAGATCTGGGGAAGGGGAATGGTGTGAAACTTCATCCCTCTCCCATGCTGTTCGGATTATTTATCAAAGTATGTGAAGATCAAAAAAAAAAAATCAAGGGAAATGCATGCATGTAAATTATTAACAGCCTGCCTCAGAGGATGAGCAGATTTTGTTCATACTGTGTTAACTATAACAAATTTTATTACATATTCAAAGCAAAAGAAATAGGAGTTATGAGTCTAACATGGTAGTAGATAATGTGTACAATAATCTCATCAGAAACTATTACCTAGAAAATAACATTGCAAATATAAGAAATAAAATACTAAGCATCAAGAAAGCATCTGACGTTCAGGGAATTAGTTGTTTGGTTTTTATTTATCATGTTGACTCCTATAGGTTACAATGGAATACTTGCTGTAGCCCCAATATTCTGATGTGAGCCCTTTGTAATCCAGATCTCTCACACAGGCCACCAACAAGAATAAAGGCCAGCTCAGGAAGAGGCAGCACAAAAGCAAATCTTTATTTGCTGTTGCTCAGCAACCATGTGCAAAAGGCCCATTTTTCATTTTTGCCTTAACTTGACTTGACAGGAAAATGATAATAAATATGAGATTATTATCACAGGGTATAGATTATTTTGAACAGATGAACAGATCTGTCAAAGAGAGGCATGTAATTTAGTACTCTTGAAAGGGAGAACATTAGAGAAACTGAAAATAGAGTTCTAGGTTCATTACCACCTTGCAGTTCATGCACAATTCTTGAAAAAAACCTACAAAATGTTATTCTGCCACTCTGGTTTCTCTGGTGGTCCTTTAAAATGAATCATTTGGTGTTATTCAGCCTGTTGTTATCTGTGTCAACTTCTAGTTTCAAAACTATGAAAAAAATCATTCTGTGGTTGCCACGCAACAGAAATTGAAAGCTAAAATATGTTTTAGTTCGTTTGCTAAATGGATGTGTGCCTGACTAAATAAACAGTAACCAGGTGACTAATGTAGCAGCTAATTAAAGGACCAATCAAGGTATTAATGAAGTATTCAGTCTATGCAAGTCATGATAAATAAATCCATCAGTTTGGATCTAAAATGGCAAAGATTTTTAATATATGCAAAAAAATTTAATATAGGCAGACATTAGCACAATGTATAAATGCCGTTTTTTATAATTTTTTATTTGCTTTTGCTGTTCTACAGGCGTGCTGATTGCTTGTTTAAAACCCAGTTACTTCAGAAGCTTCACATGGACTCAGCTGATGATTCAGGAATTGAAACAGTTTTTGTTTTCACCAACTTTAGTCTTGCTATGTATATTTCTTAAGCAACACAGAAGAGCATTATTATGCAGGATAAGCCTGTAATAAACTATTTTCCTCTTATCGTCTTCAAACTGTATAAAACCCAAGTAAACAGTTTACTCAAGAATTTTAAAAAGTAAATCTGGAAAAGTGTAAGTCAAATATAGGTGGCAGAAAATGTGACAACTCTTAATTTTGAATATGAACCAATACTGTGAAAGGCAGGATGATTAAAGAAGATTCTATGTTAAAAATTAAAGTATTAACAGGTGATGTGAATACTATAAAAAGGAGTGAATTTTCCCATATACTGTGAAATAAAATCTGAATCACATCATATTTTTCTCAATTTAGATCCTGAAAAGTCCAACCAGCTGTGAGAACTTGTATGGAAATTGTAGCAGGTTTTGTTTGTTTGCACAGTGGGGCAGCACATGCTGTGCTGTTTCCACAGCAGGAAGGTAAATGACTTCAGTCACCCCTCTCTTCTGAACAGCCAACACTGAGAAATATTATGCTACTGCAAATGCAAAATGGAAAGATTAAAAATTAAGTCTTTAACAGGACACATTGACTGGTTTTGGTTTGCAGAAGAGCTCAAACAAATGGAATGGGGAATATTGGAGAATTCAAGGATCTGAGTCCAAATATTTCCAAACACTGCAAATTAAGAATAAACAGACAGCATCATCTGCTGATATATTAAAAAAATAAATCCTTTGTTGTCAAAGTGTAAATATAATCTGGCCTATGTAGTCTCTGATAAATTCTGGTGAGCATTTAACTCTTGATCACTTTGGTTGAAGTGCCAAATACACTCATTATTCACCAGGACTATAAAGGCATAGCTATTTGCTGTAGCAATAAAATCATTATTGGCAAAAAAAGCCCCCAGTGTGATGAAATGGGTGATGTTTTCATTGTAAGAGCAGCATGTCCAGGTTACCAGAGCTCCATGGAAGAAGGAATACCGTGTAAGTCTGGACATAAATTTAACTGAGCGAGTCTTACACCAGTCTGAAGGCGCTGAGACTTCTGACTTACCCACAGAAGGGTGAGTTGTGACTCACTATAGAATCATAGAATCGATTGGGTTGGAAAAGACCTCTGAGATCATCAAGTCCAACCCTTGGTCCAACTCCAGTCCCTTTACCAGATCATGGCACTCAGTGCCACGGCCAATCGCAGTTTAAAAACCTCCAGGGATGGGGAATCCACCCCCTCTCTGGGCAGCCCATTCCAATGCCTGAGCACTCTCTCTGCAAAGAATTTTTTTNCGGGGAAGTTTAGCTTGGAATCAGGAGGAATTTATTCACAGAAAGGGAGATTAGACCTTGGAATGAGATACCCAGTCACTGTCCCTGGAGGTTAAGTTTAAGGCAAGCCTAGACGCGGCACTCAGCGCAGTGGCCCAGCTGACGTAGTGGTGTTGGGTCACAGGCTGGACTGGACGATCTCGGGGGTCATTTCCACCCCAGCTGACCGTCATTCCGTACCCTCCGAGCCCGCGCAGTGAGCGGGGCNGGGCGGGAGCTGCGCGCGCGCTCGGCGTCCGGCGCGGGAGGATTCGAAAAGCGGTGAGTGCGGAAGGGATTGGAGAGGGGCCCGGACAGGAGTGTCCTCTGCTGTCCCCAGGTGTCCCCTGCTGTCCACAGGGGTCCCCTGCTGTCCACAGGTGTCCTCGGATATCTCCAAGTGCCCCTCCGAGCGGCTCCCGGCGCTGGCGTTTCCTCCGGCGAGCGCGGGCCCCTCTCCTGCGCGCGGGTCCGCCGGGTTCGTCCCGTCCCGTCCCGCTCGGCTGGAAGCGCATCCCGCGGGCCCGTGAGGGTCTCGCCGCCCTGAGAGAGCTCCAGGTAAGGCCCCGATCCCTTCCCCCTTGTTGCTGTGGCGGGAACCCCCAGGACTGCCCCGGGAGCGGCTCCCGGGCCGTGCTGTGGCTCCAAACGCTGCTTGAAACAGTCTCCCAGCGGGTACGGGCGGGGAGGGCACCGCAGGATTCCCCTGGGATGGAGCGAATTCTGAGATACGCAAATTAAGTGGCCTTTCCACTTTCCCCAAGTTTGCACTTGACAGGAGAGGAAATGAGAGAACATTTTACCACCCCGCAGTATTTCCGTACGAGTAAACGCTGTTGTCGGGGACGAGGGCCAGCTTAAACAAGGGGGTATGTTGATAGCGAAAAATGCCTCAAAAAAGAACTGCTAAGAGGAATTTTGTATTCCATTAGCAGCAAGGTATTTATTGACAACGTTGGTGGCAAGCCAGTTCATACTGGGCAAAAACTTGCTTGAATTGTTTGTGTAAAATGAGCCATTTATAGTCTTAAGTTCATAGTTAGCACCTTCTAATTGCCATATTAATGACTGGGCGAAATCTTGGGCGGAGTTTTCTTTTTGGTTCCAATTTGGATGGTGGTCTCTTGACTTCATCCCTCGGGTGGTCTTGAAGCGTCTTCATCACTGTTGGACTTTCTTTGTTCAATGACATGACCTGTCAAACTTGTAAAATCTTGGATCTTTACCATTTCATTCTGTTGAAGTGTCTGCTTAGTTTAATATGTGGCTTCTAATCCATGGAACACTGGTCTCCATAATTCCCAGACAGTGTGGACCAGAACAAAGCAACTCCAGCACTTCATGCTGTTTAGTGGCCTTGCTGTGCAAACACCATTTTGCACAGCAGAATTAGAAATTTCATAAACTAGGGGTTTTTTTTTGGTCTCCTTTCTCTTTCATACGTGCTTTTTAAAAATCAAAGTATCCAGAGTTCTGCTCTAGGACTTACTTAGTAAAGAAAAAAGTAAATAAAGCTTGCAAACCCTGCAGCCTGGTATCATGAATCTAAATGCTGATTTAGATAACTGTAAAGTATTTTAGAGGAGAAAACTCCTATAACTGTGTAATATATATATATATATGACTACTGTAATATGTAACACACATGTAAGTGCTCTCTCTATGTATATATAACTAATACGTAACTACAACTGAGACCAAAATGATCTTGGGCTACAGTACCATGTCTGATATTTTGTTTCTTTTCTAGAGCAAAGCAAAACACAATGAAACGTGAAGCATTTCTGCAGGTTGTGTCTAAAGAGTCCATTGAGGAGTTCTTGCGTTACACTCAGAATCCTGTGAGTAAAGCAGTTTTCACAGGTATCACTGCTGACATCACGAGGCTGTTACTGTGCAGAATCTGTGTGGCAGAGGCACACACAGCATTGTCTGGGACCTGCAGATGTGCCAGAATAATTGCTGTGGAAAATAAGCTCAAGTGGCACTTAAGGGAACACAGGCTGAAAAAGTTGTAGGATCTGAAACGTTGTTGTTTATAAACCCACTAATTGTTTTGACATTTGGCTGTTCCAGTTCACTGTTTTAAAAATAAATTAATGGCCAATCTTCGCGAACGAAGATTTGGGAAGGGCTCTCTCTCCCCACATGGGTGTGCCCTTCCAGCCTGTGCAGGGGATGTTTTAGGTGAGGCACAGCGTGCACAGAACTGGCCCCACCGTTTAAGTCCTGAGGTTCATTTGCCACGGCCGAGCAAGCTTGGACAGTGACAGTGAAGTCCTCGGGACTGTCACAGCCCTCGGTACTGACCGAGGCTGGCCCTGCTTTGGCATCCGGGATCTGACTGGATGGGATGGCAGGGAGGCATTGAACTGCCGGGGTCGGTCCCTACCGAGACTCGAACTCGCGACCTTGGGATTCGGAGACCGGAGTGCTCTCCATTACACCAGGGGACCGCCCCTAAACAAAAAAAATAAATTAGTACTGTACTAAAAAAACAAAACAAAACAAAACAAAAAAAACCTAGGGGCGGTCCCGTGGCGTAGTGGTGAGCACTTCCATCTCCGGCTCCTAGGTCGCGAGTTCGAGTCTCAGTACGGGCGGCCCCGGCAGTTAAATGCCACCCTGCCATCCGATCCCGTCAGATCTCGGATGCAAAGCAGGGTCAGCTCCAGTTAGTACTGAGTGCTGTAGACAGTCCTAAGGACCTCAGTGTCACTGTCCAAGCTTGCTCGGCCGTGGCAAATGAACCTTAGGACTTAAACGGTGGGGCCAGCTCTGCGCACGCTGAGCCTCACCTAAAAAATCCACTGCGCAGGCTCGGAGGGCACACCCATGTGGGGAGAGCCCTTCCCAAATATTCGTTCACGAAGATTGGCCATTATTATAAAAAAAAACCTGCAACCAATTTGATGTGAATGAAGTGTTGTATTTTTAAATTTCAACCTATGAAAGTTTTTATTGATACAGAATGAATATTAGTAAATATACAAGCAGCAGAGGCACATTTCACTGGTATTTGTTCATTCATTTGCTAGTTTGGGTTGTCCTTTTCTTGTTTGGCCCACGTTTAATTTTGCTTTAATAGTTCTTTTTATCACGGAATGCTTCTGAGGAGGGGTAGATTGCTCTCTGGATGCAGTGTGGAGAAAAGTGGGAGGAACAACAAAAGAAATCCCCTGAAATCTACTTTAAAAAGTTCATTTTCATATTGTGTATGTGACATTGCGCAATAATGACAAGTAATAATTTGCATTGTGTTTTCTACTAAGCTTCAATCTGTCTGGTATTAATCTGTCTGGTATTAAGATATACCTGAGTTCTTCTAAACATCTTTTGCTTGTCTTTATAAATAGTTAGTTTCCTAAGCTTTCTAATCAGTATTTTCCAAATATTATCTGTATAAGGATAAAAGAAGTGGATCAGTTGACCTCTATGTCCGCAAAGGCATGAACTAATTTACTAATGCAGCAAATGTCATAAACCTACAATCATGTTCTATATAATAACCTTAGAAAAGTTTGTCTCCCAAACATCATTGAATCTCTTCAAGAAATTTGTTTCTTACTCCATTTGCTTGCAGACATGTAATTATAGATGACAAATTTATTAGCAGATTGCCTTTGCTTTAAGTCTCCTTCCCAGTTTTCCCCAAATCTAAACACTTTAGCAAGAAACTATTCAGTTTTGGACAACATTTGGTATTTGCAATGTTTCCTTTTTGATTGATTTAGTCGTGTTGTTTCTGCCATCTGCATTCAGTAATTTAATTTAATATATTTTGGCCTATTTGGATTAAAAATTATTTTTTCTATTTTTTCATCACCACTTCACAAGAGTTCTCTTGCAACAGTTTTCAGCTCTGGAAACTTTATGTCACCAGTTATAATGAGAATATTGATTAAAACTGTTTTTGTGCCTTTGTGGCATAAGGGAACATGAAAATCCAGATACTTTTTGGTTGTTCAAGAGACCTGAGTTATTTTATGAATTTCCTTTTGAAACCTTCAGATGGAGGATGTGTGACTATGTCTTAGGATGAGGGTCCCCCTTTTAGGATCTCCCTTGAAAAGTTCTTGACTGCTGTTCTGGAGGAGGCTGTGCTTGTGTATTCCATCCTTTAGGAGTGGATACAGAAATGTAGAAAGGGGCAGAGGGCACGATTGGAGCTTCTCTGCTTTCCTTACTTTTGATATTGTATTTGCCATCCTTTTCTTTAGTTATTTGGTGCTTTAGCCTCAGAATTTCTCTTTTAAACTTTCTTTAAAGTTCTGTTCTTACCATCAGTGCTGCTTGCAATGTTTGTTTCTAAACACACACAGATGATCCCCCTTAATTTTTTCTTTCCCTTCCTCTCAATGTTTTGTTTCATTTGAATCTTTTAAAATTCCTGGGATTTGCTGATTTTCCTTGCAGGTTTGTCATGGATTTTTACTTTTCTTTCTTTTTAATCTTCAAAAATATTATCTCATTGTGGTACTGTTCATTGAGGTCCTTATCAGGTGCTGTTAATTATTTCCACTAAATCCTGTTCCAATTCAAGAAAATAAATTATTAGAAATAACAATAGGAATCACAGATATGGTTGTCATTCAGTGTCATCCATTTCTCTTATAGATATTGGAATAATTCTATCTCATATCATCCCAAAGAAAGATCTGAAAGCTCTAGTGTTATTATGAATTCTTTCATTTTGTTCAAAACAGTACAATCTTAATATCCTGTCTTTTGGGTTTGTTTGAGGCAGAGAGCTGCAGAACGTCCTGTGAGGCCTTTGGTTTATTGTATTTATTTCCAGCTGTACAGTAGGATAGAAACTCTGATATAAATATGTAACAGGATCTTTCTTCTCATACCCTTCTGGGAATGTTCTAATACTTACTGCTGCTTCTTTCATTATTTTCTAGTTTTCTTTTTACCTTCATCTCTTTGGGTTTTTTTCCTGTTTTTTACTGTATCTGCAACCTAAAAATATTTTTATTTCAAGATCGTGAACATTCTCCCTCTTTCCTCTGAAGTGTTTTTGATCCAGTAAACCTTCATTTCAGTATTGCAAATTACATCTCAGAAATTATCTGCACTTCCTCTTGGCTGTGCCAGGTTTTCTTTCTCATCTTTTCTCTGCATATTCCCTTTCCTAGCAGGTTGCCTGCTCTTCTTTGATGCTGACAGGTTCCTTGTGTCTCTGAGGTAAATTCTAGCAAAGTTCTGAGGAAATAGTTCAGATCTGTCTCTCAGTGTGGCCTCAGGTGGAGGCTGACAGTGGCTTCCCATGCTGTGGGGCTGAGGAACAGAGTGGGGGTGAGTGTAACCAGGAGTGGGGTTTGGAGCAGCACTCCTGATTCAGGATAAAGAGTTTAGTAGGAATTTCTCTTGCAATTTTTAAAAAAATATATAACTTGTAGAAGGTATTTTATCTCTATAACTGCACGTTAATCTTTAATGTAAAAAACACCATTAATTTTAGAAAATATGATGATCAAATATAAGGCACTTCTCTGATGTGGAATTTTGTGGTATTTTCTGACCATTCACAGAAAAATACATTTGATTGTTTTGACTTGAACGAGCTACTTCAAGAATTGCCCAGAAAGCAAAAAGAAGCACTATGGGAGAGACTGACACAGCTACTGACAGAGAGCTTGATGGAGAACCCTGTGGAAACATGGCAGAGGACTGGAGATGATAAAAGAGATGATAACATGGAAGTTGAGCTAACTCCAGAAATTGTGAGAATCTTGTAAAATGAAAATATGATGGGTATTTCATATTTTTGGGTAAATAAAATGGAATATTTCCATAGCATCTGGAAACATGCAAGGCTTTTGAAATAAGATCAGTTCCAAACATCACCTCCCTGCCCATTTTTTAGCTGACTCAATTTATGCTTTAGTTAAGCTGAGCTTATGATTGGTCTATACTAAAAAAGACTAGATTTGCTGATAATTTTAATTATGAAAGATATGAGTTAGTTTTCTCAGAATGGGGTTTTTTATGTCTTATTTCAGTAAATGAATGTTGATGTTGCAAATATTCCTTGAATATTTGGCATATACTATAAGAAATTCACTGTCTCATTTGTTTTGTCATTTTATTGAATGAAAATCATGAAATCTAGATTTGAATGTCTCTTTCTCAAAAGTAGCCCATATAGAATTTCTCTGACTCAGACTCTTGTGTCCTGCCTTTTGCTGTAGTCTAAGTAGCCTTGAGAATATTGGGGGAAAAGCTTGTTTAATTTTGAAGGAAGAAAAGAAATGTAGTGGAGAAATCATTAGGAAAATCAATCATAAATTCAGAGGCTTTTAGAATCATGGACTTGGATCCAAAGTGACCAGATCTACACATTTCCAAGTTGCACAAGACCTGCCAGTTGGAGCCTTTTTAGCTCTGGAATGGATGAGTGTTTGAGTGGGTTTGTTGCAGATGAGGTTTTCAGTGGAGGACTGGATGCACATGTACAGTCACAGTTATCTACTAGCTGGAGTTGAAAGCCCTTTTCAAACTTTTTGAAACAGATGTACTTTAAAAATCTATTCCTTTGCCTCTTATTTGAGAGGTTTTGGATGCCAGTATAGTCCTCCTTCACAATGGAAGCATAATAACAACTGAGCTTTGCTCTCTGTTGCTAAGGTTTATTTCTTGTTGAAGTTTTCATGAGTCCAAACCACTCCAGAGATGTTTCCTCAGCATTGCTTTGTTTCAGAGACAGGCTGCAGCAGTGACCCGAGGAGTGACAGCTGTCGTGGCTGCCTCTGTACCTGCAGTGGATGAGAGTGTCAACTACAAAGCCCTTCTAGAATGTGCTTTTATATTAAATGGTGGGTACTTACCTGTACAGAATGCAGCATTTTACAAATGGGTGTAGTAGGCTGTTTGTTTGATCTGACTGAAATCCAACGGGCCTATGAAACAGAATTCACAGAATCACAGACTATTCTGAGTTGGAAGAGACCCACAAGGATCATCAAGTCCAACTCTCAAGTCAGTGGCCCACACAGGGGATTGAACCCATGACCTTGGCATTATTACAGCCAAGTTTTACCCAGCTGAGCTAATCTCAGTAGGAACTGATGTGAGCTCTTACTGAAATAAAATTAAAGGAGTGTTTACTTAAAAATCAGCTGCACAATTTAGAAGTTGGAACTTCAAATAGTTGCCTTTCTCCCAGCTGTCCACCCAATAAAAGATAACTTTGATTATCCTGTAGCTTATGTTATTTTTAAGGCAAAACTTAAGATTCCACTGTTACTGATCCAGAAACTTGGCCGAACCCTTAGAGTTAACAAAGCTGCCTAAATACCTGCAGTGAGAATAAGCCATGAAGGTGTGTAAGTGTAGCAAGAGCTGGTGTAGTTAGTGTACTAATAGGCTACTATTTTACAGGACTAACTTGGTTCATTGCAGTAAATAATTATTTTATTGCTCTTGTAGGTATTCTTCCTGCATTACCTGAATCTGAAAAAATCCTACAGGATGCTATCCAACGTGTATGTGAAATGTGGTGGGAAAAGGGACTGGAAGGGAAGGAGGTTCTAGGGAAGACTCTCTTTATCATTCTGCTAAGAAAAAGCCTGAATAAAGCTGCTATGGTATGCTGAGCTATATTGTCTTCCAGACTATTACTGAATAATTCAAGAAAGATAATCACTCCAATAAAATATTGCCTTCTCTAGAGCAAATTTTAAATATTTTTGGCATCAATTTCAGTAGTGAACTGGGGGTTTTTTGCATTCTTTATCTTTTCACTCATGTGTAGTACAATGACCAAGGTTGCAACAGCAATAAACTCTCTTAGATAATTCAGGTTTTAAGTCCTATATTCAACTACTTGTAGAGGCAACTTTTGTGTGAACCTTCACTTTCTGTTACTCTTTATCTTTCTACAAATAGTTTTCCTTTCTCCTCTATTATTGGACTGAAATTCTTTTTTAAATGCATGAGCTATTTGGAGTATTGTGATACACATCTTTAGCACTAACTGAATACATGTATCCTTTATTTCTTTCTTCTGTTTTCCCCTGTTAACTGTGTTTATTGTATGAAGTTTCAAAAGTGGAATAATATGGTTTTAACATGTTTTGCTTTCTTTCCCTACTTCAGGATGTTTTCATTTGGTGGAAGTCAGTATTTCTGCAGGTCCACACATTTTTTTTCCCCAGTGACACAATGAAATTGATGTTCATATTTTAGAATCTAAAAACCTGCTGCCTAACAATGCATTTCAAATTCATTATTTAAAATCCTTTAAATATGTCTTTGCATTAAAGCAGTATCTACCTTGCTATAATGTGGGTTTCTTTCCTATCAGGGTGCAGATATTGTTCGTCTGTGGAATCTACATCAGGCATTACTTTGTTTTGATTATGATTCAGAGGAGAGTAATGAAGTCAAGGACTTGTTGCTTCAATGTTTTATGAGTGTGAAACACATTAAGAAAGAAGAGGTAAGCAAACTTTTACCTTAATGTGATTTTATGCCAGTGAGATTTGGTTGCTTTTAATGGTTGCATTAAGTCTTTTGTTACAGTACAGTAGGTAGCAACGTGAGACAAATCAGCTCTGACTCCAGGCTATTAATGGTTGGTATTCCATTTCATTTGGAAAAACATTTATTTCTATTCCAGACTAAAGTGTAAAAATATACATCTAAATCTTCAGTCCAGTTCTTGTATCTTGAGCTAATAAGAACCAAGAGCTTTGCTTCCAGTGCATGTCCTTCAATACTTAAAACCATTCCCTGGGATAACTCTCTTCTTTTATAGCAGTTTTTCTTTTATTGGAGACAGATAACTGTAGCAAAATAATTTTCCTTCTAAATGATTCCATTTAGAAGATTGAATTGCCATAGTCTGTTTTGATAGTAGCATAAAAAGAACCCAACTTTACAGCAAAATGAGATTTTTTTTTTTTTTACTACATACATTTCTCTCAGTGAGCAGTTGCTGTTTTGTAGTTTTGAGGTTGTGTTTGTGCTCCAGATTAGTGGTATCCAAGCCTCTTTTCTGGTTAGGTGACCAGACCACCTGACATTGTCTCTGAAGTTCTAACTCCTCCTCGCATGTTAAAAATATAAGTGTTCTGTTTCTTGGAATATATGAACTTTTGTCATGAAATGAACTTCAAGGTTGCTGCATGATTATGGCAGGATGGGGACAGAGCACTTTAAAAATGGGAGTAGCAAACGAATTAGGTGAAATGTTTGATAGTGCAGGTTTTGGATACCTGCCACAAAGTTGGTGGGTTTGAGCATTCCCATTTTCCTTCCACAGTATGAATGCTCAAGCAGCTGTGTTGTGGGTCAATTGAAGGAGGTTGCTGCTGTTTCATGGTAAGATTATTTTTCAGGCAGATTAACTACCTGCAAGGCTGAAGGGAAGGAGCGGGAATGCTGTGTCCTGGTTCTAACTCAAATTAAACTGGTACAGAATTGCACAGTTACATGGTTTTGCAAGGTCAAGGAGTTCGGTGTTTCAGCCTTCCCAGGCTGTGCTATTCAACACAGAGTAATATTTCTCAGAGGTTTATTATCAGGCTGCATTAGTGGACTGACCCTCTGAATTTATATCTCTCTGATTGGAGAAAACATTCTTGTCACGTGGAGTTTCCAGTCAAACAGCTGGAGAGCCCTGCAGAGCACATATTATTGTCTTTTAGAGGTGGGTCTGTTGTAATCTCCTTCCTTGCTGCCCTTCTCTATGTGTGTGCAAGAGGGTCAGTCCTGTGTGCCCTGTGCACAAACACAGCAGCACCAGACACAGCTCTGATAATGCTGGACCCCAGTGATGACAAGTGCACAGTGACTCACCTATCATCAGTTTACCTCTCATGGTATTGCAAATGTTTCTATCAGAAATGATTTCAACTCTATTGATCAGAAGCAGCAGATTAAATTAGAGGCACTTACAATTTTCTGGATCAGGCTCAATCTTGTTGAAGTCCAAGGCAAAAAAGAATTAATTGGAATCTACTTGGTGGCTTTTTGTCATCTTTCTTGCTGCTGGGATTGTAGAAGTTGAGATGAGTTTGAGGCTGCCCTCATCTTTGCCTCACTGAAGCCAGAGCTGTAGGCCAAGACTCCCCACTGGTTTGTCAGGGATGTTGATATGTGATATTGCCCACTTGGATTCCTGTATATATACACGTATGTAGACATGAGACCACCAAAGTAGGAGACAGCAACTTTTTTTTCCTAGATAGAAGCAACTGCCATTGACAACAGGAAGGATTCCATCGGACCTGTAGACAAGGATGTTGTTTTTATATTTAGCCTTTAGGTCTTGATTTTTATGCTCTTGTGAATTGCTTCTTGACCCAAAGGCATTTAATCTATCAGTTCCACTAAAGGGCAATTTCCAACTATGTGCTTCCTTCCATCTCCCCTGCTCTGGGATATTCCAACTCAAAGTATGATTGGCATTCTATTTTCTCTCTTTTGTCATAGGTATGAATACAGTTGTTGGTTCAGCTCTCAGTGGAAGTGCCTCTGCACCCCTGTTAATTGTTCAGTGATCCTTTTGCACTTCTGGCCAATCTGCTGTTTACTATTGCACTTCCTTATTAATTTTCCTGTTTTTTATTTTTTTTGGCTAGAAAACTGAAAGGTACAAAGGACCCTTACAGGTAGCTGACTCACCCTTATGTATGATCAAACATTTTAAAGTCTCAGAATCTGGATGTCTTCACTTCATCTGTAAAATCATAGAATCATAGAATCGATTGAGTTGGAAAAGACCTCTGAGATCATCAAGTCCAACCCTTGGTCCAACTCCAGTCCATTTACCAGATCATGGCACTCAGTGCCACGTCCAATCTCACTTTAAAAACCTCCAGAGATGGTGAATCCACCCCCTCTCTGGGCAGCCCATTCCAATGCCTGAGCACTCTCTCTGCAAAGAATTTTTTTCTGCTCTCCAACTTCAATTTCCCCTGGCAGAGCTTGAGCCCGTGCCCCCTTGTCCTATTGATGAGTGCCTGGGAGATGAGCCAGAGTGGGGCTGCCTGTACAGATACTTTGTAAGGCTCCAATTCCATGGGCAGATCTTGCTTATTCTGGAAAAACAATGGCTTATTTCCTTCATCCACAGCATTTCACTGCCTTTTCTTGCAAAAATTCTATTGCTTATCAGATTTGTATCATTGCTTCTGACTTGCTAAAATGGAAGTAAAAAAAGGGGTTCTGTTTTCCTGAATGAAAGGAGCTCCAGGAGGTTTGCACTGTTACCTTCCATGTGGCAATAGCACATCAGAACGTTGATTTTCGTGGGTGGCCCAACTGTTCCCTGGGGCTTTGTTCAAAAAGGTTTCTGAATCCAGTGCTGGTAGGGTTGTTGTGGTGTTTTATTTCTACGTTCACAGTCATTACAGCATCACCTTGGAATTATATTGCACTTGGCAGAGCTCTGGTGTTCTGGCCTTAATGATTGGGGGTGCTGAGTTACACAATCCCTTATCATTATGGAATTCTAACTGAAGTCACACCAAAACAGAATGGACATTGAAAAAGTACAGGCAGATATGTAATCCACATATTCATTTGTTTTGTGTTTTCTCTACAGTGTAAGAAAAAGTAATGCTTGAATTCTGTTTAAAAATTAAGAACCTTAAATAATTTTTTCCATCTCACCTGTGCCTTTAAAATTAAAGATGTAATTTCTTGTGATCTTTAAGCTCTGTATTTCCTGATTTTTGATGTATCTTAAATTGGGAATTTCTCTCAGGTTTGACTTCTCTTTGGTTTTTCTTTTTTTACCTCTCGCCATAGGGAAGAAGATTCCTGAGCTTTTTGTTCAGCTGGAATATAAACTTCATTAAAATGATACATGGAACTGTTAAAAACCAATTACAGTTCTTTCCAAGGTATGCATCACAGTTGGAGTACTTAATGATGGCTGAGAGCTTGGCTAAAATCTTGTCTCACTCTAAAAATACCTACTGTATTGATAAAATATATCAGAACCCAGAGACCTTTGAATCTGCTGATTATAACTGCCATTGTGTTTCAGCAGCTTCATTTAGGAGTTCCTCTCACGTGCCCAGGTGTAGTTATAGGTGTGGTAAAATGCTTATTTGGCATTAGCTAAAGCAAATGACTGATAGAAATTGGGCTGCATTACTTGAGTGGCTTGTGTGAGAATCATAGGTCTGTTTCTTCATTTGCAGGGAGGTTCTACTCTCTTAGTTTAATTCAGTAGGATTCTGGGTACAGACCTTCTAATATAAAGGGACTTGCAGGATCAGTCACAGCCTGAAAACTTCACTGATGTATGAAAAACATGGATTTTTTTTCTTTGTTTATTCAGTGAAATAGAACAGAATTAACTATTCATATCAAAATCAGAGGCTGTCAGTTAGAGTGATATATACCTGGACATCTGTATGAAGAATTTAAGGTATTCATTGTGAGATGAAGAATCAAATATCTGTGCCAATATTTTTACTGCTGCCCCTATAAGGGATATTTCCTATGCTTGGGTTCCTTAATTAATGGTTACTTTGTAATTATCAGGGTAGGCTTGAAAAAGATAATTCCTTCAGCTAAAAACAATGTTGATGCACAGAACTAAGAATAATATTGGTACTTATAAAGAACTTTATGTTGTTGCCTTTATGAACTGTACAAAGATATGATTAGGACGCTTGCTTGAAAGTGTTTGCCATATGTTAATACAGATCCTTGATGGAATACCTTTCAGAAGTTTACTTCAGGGGCTGGAAGAAGGTGTCAGGAGAATTCATAGAGGTAACACTGCTTGAATTATCTTTGTATAGTTTAGAATTTCAAGGTGGGAAAGATACATGACTTTTCAACCTCATAAAAGTTCCTAAACGAGCCTTAAGGAATCATTTTCCCAGAGAAAGGGCATCTTCAGCATCGTCAAGGAGTAACAGTATGTCATGCTTTGAATGTTGCCCATTGTGATCCTGCTTGGCTGCGTTTAAACACCTTTAGTTCTGCAACTGAAATATTGGTTCACACAGCTATGCATGTGCACAATATTTTTCATAGACATAGTTATCTGAATTACTGAAGCTTTTATTCAGGATGTGCAAATCTGTATAGTTGATAGCTTAAGTATTTATCTAGTTCTTGTGCATTTCCATGGAGATGATCAAAAGCATAATTACATCATCACAACAATTCTAAAGCAAAATTTCAGATACCAAAAATGTGTTACTTACCATGTAGAGGTGCATTTAGATTGTGAGAATTGGATTAATTGTATATTCTGAAATTCTGAAGATGGGTTTAAGACAGCAGGCCTCCAGCACAGAGAAATTTGGGCCAAGCAGAGGCCAAGTAAGAAATAATATCAAAGACTATTTTCAGTTGCTTGTTTTAGAGAGTAATATAGTTGCTGCACAAGCTACAGTGCTTATTATTGTTTCATTGTGTTAACAGTAGCATGTGTGTGTTCTTACTGTAGGTACTTGAACATAACTGCATCCAGGATTTCATGCATCATGGAATTCATCTTCCCAGAAGTTCTTCTATTCATTCTAAAGTTAGAGAGGTAAGTTCCTGTAAGGCAGAGCAGTGCTAGCACGGTGTCAAAGCTTTCTCCTCCCCCCTGTTTCCCAAGGGAGTAGGCTGGGGGTGAGGATGAGTTGGGAGGGTCACAGCTGAGACACCTGACCCATAAAACCATTGTGCTGAGCAATAAAATCTGAGGGAAAGTGGATTTTGGAGAGGTAGTCACTGCTTGGAGACTGGCTCAGTATTGGTGTGTCTGTGGGAGGTGGGGAGGGATTGCATTTGCATCACTTGTTTGGGGCGTGTTTTCATCCTCTTTCCTTCACTTACTGAACTATGTCTTGAGCCAAGACCTCCTTGACTTTCCCTTCCAATTCTCTTCCCCCTCACTGGGCAGGGAGTGATTGAACACCTGTGGGTGCTTGGCTGGTGACTGGGGCCAACCCACCACGAAGCCAATAAAAAATGCCATATTCTGAGAAACAATATTAAAACAAATTTTAGGAGGAACCTGAGTACAGTTTTGCATCAGATTTGTGTTTAGTGCTCAAAAGTAGAAATAAAAGGGGATTTTCAAGAGTGCCAGAAATAATTTTTGCTGTCTGTTGTCTACGCTTTCTTCACCTGGAGAATTGACCTTTCCAGAGATGATCACAGGGACAAAAAGTCATAACCTTCTTGAGGCAAATTTAGTAGATGGGTCTGAAATGAAACCTGTTTTTTTCTTTTTACTCTATAAAAGCAGGTTTTATATATATTTATAAGGATGGGCCTTGATTCACTTATTCTAGTTGTATATCAGTGACTTTTATCCATGAGCAAAACATTTGAAGCAGAATGAGAAGTGCACAAAGCTTTTTAAGACAAGGCATTTTTATTTGATCAATGCCCCTTCACCTCCCAAGCCTTCCTCCTTCACTTTGGAGTGTATAGTCTGTGAAATATAGTTTGACAAACCAGTATACAATACTATATTGGGTTTCTTGTTTCTTTTGGCTTGGTTTTTGGGAGGTTTGTTCTGTGTTGTTTTCTCATATCTGAGATATAGTGTATCAGATATCCTCTTATTCCTGATGGATAGAGTAGGCTTTTGACAGGGCATTTCATGTTTTTCAGACTCAGAAGCTTTTGATCTTGAAAGAGGACAGTGAATAAATTTGTCTTTGGGTTGCAAGGGGAGTGGATCTTTGAAAAAATTGAGTGATGTGTTCTTTTTCAGTGGGCAAGAATTTGATTTAAAATGATCCTTTAGAAACCAGAAGTTCCTGTAGCAATTGGCAGAGTAACCAACCCCAGTCTCTCACTTGAGCAAAGTTTGGAGTAGGTATTTTATTGGGAGACTGGGAGGGTGGGAAGAGCAACACGTGTAACTCCCTTCTGAGTTCAAAGTTCTGGCTGTAACACAAGTATCCATCTTGCAAATATTTGATCCTCACCTGTTCTAATGAAATTGATTTCAAAATAGTATTGATTTGCCATGTATTAGATCTCTTATTCTCACATACAATAAGAGCTACGTAGTCTCTTATAAATTCTATCAGGTCTTTAGTTCAGTGGGTTTCGAACCCAGAGGAAAGTGGTTCTTTCCATACAACATGGTTCCTGTAGATGCTGTTCCCAGGCTGGGAGTACTTGAAGTACTGACCACTAGAGGGTCAACTTCTTTTCAAAATGACCAGTGTTTCAGGTGGAAGAATTACTTCATATCCAGTTACATGATGTTCTTTCTCATATTCTACTCTAGTCTTCCACTTTCTTTTCTGTGTAATTTAGCTGCAAAAATAACAGTATCTTTAGTTAACTGGGCACAGATTTGAGTCCCAAGGAGTGCTGATACTTGATTTTTGTCAATGTACAAAAAATGTATTACCTTTGAAGATTTGTATTTGGAGAACTCCACTTACCAAATAATATTCCTTTGTTCTTAACAGAGGAAAGGCTTATTTATTTGTACTTGATAATTTCATAGTTTCAAAATATTTTTGCCATTTACGTTAAAAGTAGTTTTTTACAGGAATTAAAAATGAGTTGTTTCTGTGAAACTCTCTAGCCATGATTTTTCTTAGTTATAGATCTTTATACAAACTCAGAGTCTATAAAGTTATGAAATTCGATATTTATTCAATCTATTTAGTTTTATTATTATTGAGACTTTTTAATAAAATATAAGGTCAAATAATATATCTGGTTTTATTATTTTCCATATTATGAAAACTCTTTGGTCTTACATAATTCTTGAATGAGACAACTTCTTATCAGTTCTTGAATGTAGAAAATACTGTTAGAATGGGTTTGGCGAATTGTTTGTCTATTTATTTTTTTTTAGGTGCTGAGTTATTTTCATAAACAAAGTAAAGTTCGTCAGGGAGTAGAAGAAATGCTCTATAGATTGTATCAGCCTATCCTCTGGAGAGCACTAAAGGTAATTATCCTTTTCAGAAAATAGGACTGTTTTTCTCCAACTACTAAATTTTTGGTCCCTCTCACGTCTTCTGTTTTTATTAATTGCTTCTAAAGTGAAATGTCTACAAAAACAAAACCAATGTTTAACATCTTAGGTGTAGGTGACAAACTTTGCAAGTTGTATTTAGGCAAAGTATGCACAACAGTATTTTGAGTGTTCATATAATTTATTTCTGTAAGTCAGTTTTGTTTACACGTACCTAAAGTGCTTTCCAGGATTGCACTTGGTATTCTCTTCTTCTCAGTTCGGAAATTTTGTGTCATGTATTCTGTTGTCCAAGATCTTTTGGGGAATTATCAGTGCTTTATTGATCAAAGCCAGAAATGTTTGGAGGGGGATTTCTTTCACCTTCTGATTAATTATCAGCCTTAGAATACAGCTCAATGAATTTATTAGAGTATTATTTTAGAAAAATTTTTATTCTAGTTTGATTGTATGTACAGACATTCACACTACGGATGGGCTTTTAACAGGATTGGGAATGAAATTCTTCCTTCTCCTTTCCCAGCATGTGTGTATGTGTGTGTGTGTTCATGTTCCTGTGCGCTGCATGCACAGACTAAAGGGGACCTGCTGCAGTTTGCCTGCTCAGTTGCACTCTGTAATTAAGATCAGCCAAGCTCCCTTCTTTGTGAACAGCTGTTATTTTGTCTGAGGGTATGAATCCTTGATTGTGAGAGCACATTTCAGAATCACAGACTATTCTGAGTTGAAAGGGACCCACAAGGATCATCGAGTCCAACTCTTAAGTCAGTGGCCCACAGAGGGCATTGAACCCATGACCTTGGCATTATTACAGCCAAGTTTTAACCAACTGAGCTAATCTCACACACATACTGTTTGTTGCAGCCAAATCAAGTGCTGTTAAGCATTTACAGTTTCATTTACTGATTGGTCATACAGCATCTTCTGTAGCCATGGGAGGAGTATCTATGATTCTATGATTTGAAATTCTAAAAGTTGAAGGTACTTAATATCAACTTCAAAAGTTGCTTAAAATGGATTTTATGAGTTACAGGAAGGAGTTGAGAGCTGTTTGGTTTCTACAGGACCTTGTGATAGAAGTGGGAAGACAGACTTATTGTTAGCTTAGGATCTTGCTTGGTCCTACATTAAGGGTTGGATTCCATTCTTTTAGAATTAATATAAACAAGGATCCTGCTGGATGAAGGATGTATGTTCCTAGTGCAAGAGAATAATAGCTGCAAACCATGGCTTCCTTTAATTGTTAGGTTTTTGTCCCTAAGAGAATAGGGGTTTTAACTGATTCCTGATAGGCTGGCAAAATTCTTGACTCGTGACTCAGAAGCAGTTTCAGAGTGGCTGGCAAAACAGTATTCCGTTCCTAAGGGAGTTGCTGCCTGTAAATGGGGGTTAGCAGTCACTTCCCAAAGCCTGGGACTCAACTCAGATATAAGATTGGAGTATTTTGGTGGATCATTCTGTCAAACCTTATTAACTCTGCATCAGTTTGTGTGGAGAAATGTCACAGAAAGGTATGTCTTGAGGGGAAAAAATGTAAATTATTGGTTTGCAGCAAGACAGTGGGAGAATTTCACTGATTCCAGAAGTGGTAGAAATTTTTAACAGCTGCTATTTGTAATCTTCACATCGCTAATGGTTCCATTGCTAGAACAAATCATATGGCACTGCTGGAGAGTTTGGTGTTTCCAAGATAATTGTTGCTGTGACTGAAAATCACTGGTAGTTTAAGATATAGAACTGAGAAGGGAAGCTTTTAATTGTCCTTACTGAATCCTTATGGATTCTACTTCAAAGCTTGAAATGTCAGTTTAATTTTAGATAAACAGTTTGATGCTCCTATTTTAGCCAAATCCCTAATTTAATGTAGTGAAGAACAAATCTTATTCTCAAGCACTGGTTATGAAACAAAGGACATGCAAGAGCCTGTTTGCCCCTCCTTGCAGAAAGCAAAAATACTTCAGGTCTACGAATAGAAGGAATTCTAGAACTGTTTGTGTTGAAACTATTTCAAATCACAGACTTTCAATTCACAGACTATTCTGAGTTGGAAGGGACCCACAGGGATCATCAAGTCCAACTCTTAAGTCAATGGCCCACATAGGGAATTGAACCCATGACCTTGGCATTATTACAACAAGTTTTAACCAACCTGATTTGATCTCTGAAGTCTTTAACCTGAGAATGTACATTTGTAATGCAGAGTTCTCTGTTTCTGCTTAAATTGCTTGTTTTGCCAACACTTGCATTGCACAAACTTCAGCTGGGGCTTCTACCTACACATCTTTTTACAGGCCTTTATGCAACATTAAGTTTTTATAATATAAGCCCATGTGTAACTTCTTCATCTTTTTCATGTCTTTTTTATGAAAAGTGTCATGCAAACAGAACAGAGAGTTGTGCAGTAATTGGTTATTGCTATAAGACACTATATGGATATAAAACCACGGATATTCAGTGTGAGATAAGTAGTGATTAAGCTATTTCTTATCAAGCTCAAAAAGTCAAGAACCACTCCTCCAGGAATTCAAGCTGCTGAAGGAAGTGACTCCTTTAAAGTGGTGTGTTAGATTGTTGTCTTTTTTTTAACATCCCACATTTTTAAAGGAACAGTTACTGGGAAAACAGTGTTTTAAATATTTAGAAGTGAATTTCAGGACTTGTAAGACCAGATGAAATTTAAAAGAAGGCTCTGAAAATTAGATGAAGAAAAAAAATAAAATATTGTTTAAAAAGGTTCTGAAAGTTCCTCAGAATATTACAAACATAAAGGTAAAGAAATATTAGTCATTTAAATAGCTGCAGACTCTTGTATGGAAAAGTCAGTGTGGTTTAAAAGAGGATATGAATTTCAAGTCTTTGGTTCTACCTCTGTGAAGACATTTACTCTGTTACAAGCATGAATATGCAAATACATTTGGGATGATTTCCAATTAATTGAAGGCAGGAATTTGAACTGTGGGTACTCAGTTCAGAATTAAAGTAAGCTTAATGGAATTCAGTGTAATGCACTTAGAAAGTTTATGGAAATTAACTTTCTGGAATGGCCATGGTAGACAAGGTCTGGGTTATTGCACTAAAACACATTTGAATTAATATTCACATGCAATGTTAGTGCAGAAGAGCTATTTCACCCTGAATTCACATATTAGCTTCTTATGTTAATTCTTAAAATATAAACAAGCTCAAAGTTAAGCAATTTTCTACAGCTTTATGGCATAGAATTAAAAACCATGATCTTTTCACCTTTAAACTGTTTGCATTATCCATGATAAATAAAGTAAACCCCAAGTCCCTAACTAAGGAAGGTCTGAATGTGCTTTATTTGCCTTTGTAGCATTCAATTTAGAATTGCTATTAATTTTGTTGCCTTAAGAGTTTGGAATATTTTGTTTCTACCCAGAGATGTGATCCACTGTGCGGGGATTGGTCCAGGAGAGAAATACAAAATAGACTGTAAATGAAGTAATTGTTGCTCATTCCTTTTGTGTTCTTCTGTTTTATTTGTCATTAGTTTGTTTAAGTCTAAATATTACATGGTTATCGTCATGTTTCTTTTCCCTGCCTTTGATCTGAAATGTTCCTAATGACAAGGGGAGAAGAAAATTGGGTTATTAGAATAGTCAGGAGGTTTCCTGAACTGTCTATTGTCTTGCTGTTAGAATTAAGCCTACTTTGTTTGTTTTATTACACTATTTATATGTATAGTTCTTTTTTTTTTTAAGTTGGACCCAAAATCTGAACAGAATTCTTTGTTCCCTCTTCTTTCCAGGAGAAGTCAGCAAAGGCTCTTAATCATTGCCCTGCTGTCTCTCATAAATAAAATGTAGTTTGCTGGTCAGATTTCAGGTTTCCTGTAGATGACTTGAATTTTGTCATTATTTCATTTCCTGCTCTCTCTCTTTCTGTCCTTTAAGAGTCCACAGGGTCAGTTATCTTTCACTGAGAGTGTGTCTAAATATCCACCTTTTTCATTTTTCTTTGCATTTAGGGCTCTACGACCAGCAGAAAACTGTTAAAATGGTAAAATGTGTGAGGGTTGTGAGGCTTGCCATAGATTTTTGATGTGCTGCCTGGAGCTCAAAACATGGTGCTGTTACTTAAGTGCAGAGATGCAGAACTGAGAATGTTTGTGCTGGAAAAGTTACTCTCCAGGCTTTCTGGTGCTTAGTTACTAAATACTGTTTTCTAGAAGAAAAAGACTTGAGCTTTTCAATTAAATCACCTGTCTCTTGACAGGCAAGCTAATTAATTACGTAGTTTAATCTACTTGAATTCAAGATTCTTCTATCCTGAAGAGGAGCTTTAAGGCAACCAAGAGAAATCCCCATTGCTTTTAATTTATTCAACATTACAGAAAGCAGAAGGGCTCTGATTGTGACTCTTCAGGGTCAGTGAAGCTGATGTGCTTTCAAAGCCAATTGTAACAATTACTCAGGTGTTACTGAACGGGCAGAAATGTAAAGCAAAACATTAAAACTCTTACGTGACTATAAATTCTCCTTTGCATTTATAAATTCATCTCCTCCATCTACTTAATTTAAAACACTAACTTGCTAAAAGTGTTGGGAGGGCAGTATTTGGCAGGATACACCTTTGGATATTAACAGTCTGTCCTTACTGTAAAAATATGCTTTCCTCCTTGTAACAGGCCAGAAACTCAGAAGTTCGAGCAAATGCAGCGTTTTTGTTTGTTGATGCTTTTCCTGTTCGTGATCCCAGTTTTAATGCTGAAGAGATGGACAGTGAAATTCAGAAACAGTTTGAAGAGCTCTTTGTAAGTTTTAATGAAACTAAAATGTTAAAAATGAAACTTTCATCAATGCTAACTCCAAAGTTAGTTGTTGATATAATTAAAATATATGCAACTTCTGGATAGCATTTGTAGGAAAATACAGGTCTTTGTTGCAGAAAATGCAAAAATAAACTAATGTTTTAAATTTCCATAGTATGTTCTTAGCAGAGGACGCACCATTTTCAAGTCTGAAAAGGAAATATTTGGGTTTGTTATTCATTAATCTGTGAATGAGAGATGCTTTTGAAAGACTAGAAGCATGAGTAACAGATCCTGATCCTTACTAAACCTGAGATTGGTGAAGAGACCTTTGCAGCTAATATGGACACATTGAATGAAAGTTGGGTGCTGTGTTTTGAAATAATTCTGAAATTAAATATAACAGAGATAAGAACCTAAACAACTCCTTACCAATCTAAATGGGTGAGAATGAGCATAGTATTTTCATTAAGAAAATCCTGAGTAAACATCAAATAATTGAATGGATTTCTAAGTTTGATGTTGCTGCATAAGCAGTGATCAGTGTAAACATGTATTAGTAGAAGTCTGAATATTCTTAATTAAGTCACAAATACAAGACTTAAAAAAATTCAGAAGTCTAATTAAAGAAGTTTGACAATAGGTGTCTGGATTTTGTTTCTGATTTAACTTGCCTAATTTGCATTGTAATCAGATGCCTTAAAAGACTATTAATATTACAGCTTTTTTACTGTATGACAACTTGCATAAGGTTTAAAAGGTAATGGAATGCTTTTTGTTTATGATAGTTCCTGTCAAACAGCAGGAGAGTCACATTAATGCATATACTCACATTATCATTGTTCTGTTTGTTTCAGAGTCTCTTAGAAGATCCTCATCCAGTTGTCCGCTCCACAGGGATACTCGGAGTTACTCAGATAACATCCAGATACTGGGAGATGATTCCTTCAGTAATTGTTGCTGATCTTTTGAAGAAGATAACTGGAGAGCTGGCATGTGATACAGCATCTGCTGATGTTCGATGCTCTGTTTTTAAAGTGAATAATTTTTCTAAATTATCATGTTTTACTGTTTATATATTATTTATATTTTAATGGTGCACAGGTTACTAGTGTAGGCAACTTTAAGTCAAGGAAATAACTTGTTCTGCAAAACGATTTAGGCAATAAAATTCCTAAAACATGGAAGTTTTACATGTTTTATGAAAGCCATGTATTTGGGATACATAAATGCCTTTTAAAATAGTAACTGATGGGCTTTCTGACTCTCAGCTTTTTTGCATTTCCAGTCTTACACACATTGTGTGGATCTGATAATTCAGTTATTTTAGCTGTTAGAAATAATGTTTGGACTTGAAAATGGATGCAGGCAGGTTCCAGGATGTTTCATGTCACTTGTCTTAGCATGTCCTGAGACGTGCACAATTAGGATTTTGTACTCCAGGTTGTGTTTCTGAGGTTTGGATGGGTATAATTCCACACTGTTTCTCTGGTTATGCCTCCTCCTGTGCATCTCTCATTATGTTGGAATTAGTTCATCTACATCTTTCTGACATATGATAAATAACTGATAGCTAGGACAGAAAAATGAACTTCCTGAGCAGTATTTTCACTTGAAGATTTTGTGTCTCTGTCAATTCAGCCTTAAATTGGAGCCATCTTCATGCTAATCCTCACTTGCTGCTCTACAGCTGCATGGGGGGGCTATACTGGATAAGCAGAAAGTGTTGATTTACAAATAAATTGGAAAAAAATACGTATTTTTAATTTGAAATCAGCAGAGTTTGGGAAGCTGGTACTGCTACCACAAAAAGCACCTCACAGTGTACTGTCAGGTAGAAGGCAAGACTGTGGCCTCAGTGAAGATCTGAAGCTCTTTCAGCTGAAATGAGTTAACTGAACAGTTCACTGGAAATTTGAAATAACTGAGGCAATGTTTGCTAAACAATATTACAAGAATAATAAGCATGTACAGTGTCTGTCTTGCATCATTTAATGTTAGAAGGGCCATGGTCCAGTTCAACAATTTTTAGCTATATATATTTTCAAACTTACT
This sequence comes from Sakesphorus luctuosus, assembly GCA_013396695.1. Taxonomy (NCBI): domain Eukaryota; kingdom Metazoa; phylum Chordata; class Aves; order Passeriformes; family Thamnophilidae; genus Sakesphorus; species Sakesphorus luctuosus. Next base: position 1,044,706 of record VWZD01012768.1, read on the forward strand.
CTTTCTGGTTTGGTTCTTTTTTTTTAGTGCCTCCCAATAATTTTGGACAACAAACTAAGTCATCCCTTACTGGAACAGCTCCTGCCAGCAACCAAGCACAGCCTTCATGATAGCTCGGAGAAAGTGCGAGTGGCTTTTGTCGATATGCTGCTGAAAGTAAAGGCCACCAAGGCTGCTAAGGTAGGAGAACAGGTGCTTGATAAGTGTCAAGGATATAAAATCAAGGCATTTATTTTAAAAAAAAAAAAGTACATTTTTTGAGACTACTGCCAGTATTCCTTAAAGGAAAGAAATACATGCTTTTTCTGTAGTAATGCTCTTAATGCTTGTGGTATCCCAAGTGCTCCACAAACACGTGTGTTAGGAAATGTATGACTTGCCTTACAGAATCAGCAGAAACAAAAATCACAGAGCTTGTTCTCAAAAGTGTTGACTTCTATTGTATTCTTGTGATACTGTTATTTCAAAATGCTCAGCAAGCATAATCCCCTAATATAATCTTCTTGTGGGTTTTTTTCAATATTCATTTCTACATCACTCTGTAACTTTACAGGTACTAAGCACTTCTGGTGCTGGGTTTTCATTCTTCATGAGATATGATATAGCAGTATGATTTGAAGGACTGGCACCTACAGTCAAGACTTGATCCCTTAATATTAGTCATCTGTATAGTAAAATAAAGTCAAGGGTTTTTTAACTTGCATTCAGTATTGACAATGCTTTAAATTTATTGTTTAATGTTATTTTTATGCAGTCTCTTAAAAGTAAGTATTCATGCTGCTGTTAAATGTATGAAAAATTATTGTTTTAAAGGTATTTGTCATTCAATAGCAAAGTTGAAACAAATTATTTTTTTGCTTCTCTGGAGTCTTCTGAATTTGCTGCTGCTGAAGACAGAGGAAAAAGATAATTCTCAGCTTCAGGGATTTTTTTGAGGAAGGAAAGGTCAGGTTTACATAAAAGGAAAAAGGGAACAAATGTTACATGTTTTTCAGTAATTTCCTATTTAAAACTTTTAATATGTATCACTTATTACATAAGAGCCTTCCTTTTATGGTAGTTCTAGTAGAGATGTCCATAGTTTAAACTCACAGGGTAATTAGCTGCTGCAAATATTTCTACTCAAGAGTAAAATTTTTTCTTCAGTAACAAGAAACCTTTGTTTTTTGTTTTAATATGAAATTGTACAGAATAACTAATTCAGGATCTTGTAAAAAAAATTGCAGATATGAGTAGTGTTTCTGGTGGCATTACAAGCTGAGTATTCTTTTGGAATTTCATAGCCTTGGTGTCTGTTTACAAATAAACTAGAGTTCTAACATTGGGATGCACTTGTGGTTTGGGGTGGTTTTGGAAAGGGTGTTGATCTGTACAGGTTTTTAGGTTGTTTGTAGTACTTGTAGGTAGTTTGGTCCTATTTTGTCCTCTGGTGAAAATATGGAGTGTGGCACATAATGACCAGTAATGGTATCTTGTGGTGATATCCTTGTAGAGTAAACATTTCTTCCCTATAATATAATTAGTGCTGCAGGTGTATTGAGCTGGAATTGCTTGAACCAGAATTCTGTTAGTTTGTCAGAGACAGCAGGAGATTTAGAGGTGCATGAGAACAGCAAAGTAGCTTTGCTGCAGCAGAATGTGACCTCCAGCAATGCTGGTGTTTGGTAAAAATAAAAACTGCTCCTGCTTTCCTGGTAAATGCTACTTGTATTTGTTGAGACTACTGACCTGGAAAACACTTAATGAAGGTGATTGGTTTTTTCCTCTTTTTTAACTCCTTTAATATCTTTTTCTCCTTCAAAAAGTTCTGGAATATCTGTCCCATGGAGCATCTTCTGACTCGCCTTGAAGTTGATTCCCGGCCTGTGTCTCGGCGCATTGTGAACCTCCTGTTCAACTCCTTCTTCCCTGTGAACCAGCCTGAGGATGTGTGGTGTGAGCGCTGTGTCACCCTCATCCAGATGAATCCAGCAGCAGCCAGAAAGTTCTATCAATATGCTTATGAATATACTGCCCCCACCAATATAGGTAAAGAACACAACCTTAAGAGTTTTCAAAGCTTTTCATTTCTGCTCTTAGTGCAGTACTGTACACTCCAGCCGTGGAGTTACCTGGGCCCTCTGTCCCCTTTTATCCTCACATGTACCTTAAAACTATCTCAGTCAATGTCTATCTCATGTTGAAATAAGGTAACAGAATACCCTGGTGGCCTAAGTGATTTGAGATCTTCATGTGAAAGATTCTATAAAGGCAGAAAAATATTTATGGCTGGTAATCTGATTATCTGGGATTGTGGATCAGTATTTTCAAGTTGCTCAGAGAAAATCTTAAAAGCCCTCCTTCCTATGAAAAGCTTCAACAAGTTTCAGGGAAAAGGGCATGGACTGCACAGAATATTGCTGCTTTTTAGAAAAGTGCTACTGAACCAAGTAAAATCAGGAAAATCCTCTGTTTCAGAGGAGTTCTGATAAAAAACAAGTAGTCAGTATGGAGTGACTGGGTGAAATGCCAGTGAAATGGTCAGGAAGTTACAAAATCACCTGATTATGACATCAGCTGGTCAGAGTTTCACCAGAGTGGGCATAACCCTTGCACTTTATCTAGAGCTGAGCTCCTTATTCAAGTGGCTGGGCTGCCACATCTTTTCCAAATAATGGGAATTGCCACAGGATGGGATGTGTTCTTGAATGCAGGTCATTAAATTAACAGCTATGCCAGATGAATGTAGGAGTTGTGGGAGCTGCCTCTGGTCCTGGTGGTGGTTTTTTGGTGTTTTTAGTATACTTTTTAACCAGTAAAATTGCACAACCTGATGATAGATAATGTTGCCATTTCTTCATACTTGAGGATATAAAACATGTTCACACTTTCCCATTGCATTTACAAGGAATTTTTCTCCTTTTTTCCTAGTTATTTCTGGTCATGCTGCCTGCTTTTGGCTTTCCAGCTTTATAATTAAAAGAAATTATTAGCAACATTGATAAAAAATAGTAAATATCTGATTTATTCTTACTGTATTTAAATGTAGCTAAATTGATGCTGACCATTCGGCGCTGCTTGAACGCCTGCATCCAGAAGGCAGTGAAGGAGAGTCTGCAGGACAGTGGGGATGATGATGGGGATGAAAGCGAAAAGGAGAACACAAGTGTAAGAGAATCCACTTAATGCTAAATTCTGGTAACTTTTTTCCTGTGGTGCTTAATTTGAGACAGTTAATGATATGACAGAAATCTGAGGGAAAGCTCTCAGTCATCTGTGGAATTGGGAGGGGGAGAACCGTCATTGTCATGTTTTCATGTCCTCCAATAGCAGAAATTTGGTGAACTCAGTAGAATAAGATAGAAGAAATATGGAGTGTATTTTAAATTAATAGTTCCCTAATTCCAGTACTAATTATAAATTGGCTTGGTTTTGCAATTAAATTATTCAAAAAATTACCATTGCGAGATATGGGAAGTTACATAGAGAGACTAAGACTGAATTGTGGAGTTCATGTTCTACAGAACCACAGTGCCTTTGTAAAATGAATAGAAGAATTTTCAGGGCTTTTTTGAAGCTTTATTTTAACTTAAATTTATATTTAAGAATATGATAGGTAATATCATCTAAATGTTTGTATTTCAGGTGTTGGATAATGTGTTGTCAGTAAATGATGTGGCCAGCATGGCAAGTTTGTTGGAGATTACTGTAATTCTCTGGAGAAGTATCCACAAAGCACTAGATTACAATGAAGATGCCAAAGATTATGCTATCAGGAAATTTGCTGCTGTACTTCCTGAATACTTCAGAGTATTTAAGGTAAAGAAAGCCTAGATTTTGCTGTATTTTCTTAGTGTTTTCTTTGGATTTCTTATTTTATGTCTTTCATCTATTTTTACAGCGTGAAGTATTCTTTTTAATTGTTGCTATAAATGATAAAAAGTAGCAAGTTACTTGGAATTCCTCAATGGGTAAAAGCTATTCTCCAATTGCAGTGTCTGACTGCTGAACCTTTATCTAAATAGTCAACTATGAAATCCTTATGCAATAAATTGCTCTCCTTGTAAGGTTTTTCTAGGATTTTATTCTTTCAATTGTAAATGAAAATGTGCCCTTGCAGAGTAAATACTCAGTGTATGTGAGAGTCTACATTTTTTCTACTTCCTGCCCCTCAAACTCTTCCACCACCAGTTCTTGTCTCAGCTGTGGAACAGACACCTGAAGCAGCTGAGGCTCCTTTTTCAGTGGACATGACCCAGCCATATGTACTCACAGCCCACAAAGCCAGTTGTGTCCTGGGCTTCATCCAAAGCAGCGTGGGCAGCAGGTCAGGGGAGGGGATTCTGTCCCTTGCTCCACTCTGGTGAGACCCACCTGGGGTGCTGCATCCAGCTCTGGGGTCCCCAGAACAGGAGGGACATGGACCTGCTGCAGTGAGTCCAGAGGAGGCCACCAAGGTGATCAGAAGGCTGGAACATCTCCCTTACAACGAAGGGTTGAGAGAAATGGGATTGTTCAGCCTGGAGAAGAGAAGGCTTAGGGTGACGTAGTTGCAGCCTTCCAGCACCTGGAGGAAGCCTATAAGAAAGATGGAGAGAGACTTTTTATAGGGGATGTAGTGACAGGGCAAGGGAAAATGGTTTTAAACTGAAGGAGAAGAGGTTTACATTAAATATTAGGAAGAAATTTTTTAATGTGAGGGTGGTGAGACACTGGCACGGGTTGCCCAGAGAAGCTGTGGATGCCCCATCCTTGGCAGTTTTCCAGGCCAAGTGTCACAGGAGAGTGGAAGGCTTGGACAAAGTTATTAAAAAGCCTTGTTGAGTCATGAGGTCGGAAGGGACTCCCTTACTTTCTAAACTGCTTCTCAGAGAAGGGTTTAGGTGTGGCTGAATCTATCTTAGCCTTGGACTGTGTCAATGTTTTAAAGAATTTTAGAGGTGTGACTATATCACTTTGTCCTGCAGATTTTAATGATGGCAAAATGATAAATTTATATCAAATGTATTTGTGATTATGGCAAATTAACAAACAGGCAGACATAAGATCTTAACCAAGATTAATTACTACACAATGTAAAAAGCTTAAAATGTAGAGTATTATATAAAAGTAATATAATGCACTGTAACAAAGCAATTATATTAAAGCGATTGTATCAAAGCCGGCAAAAGAAATAGTCTTTAAGTAGAGATTCATATAACTTACAAGATAGCAGGCAGATCTCTCTCTCAGCCCCTGGTGAGTAATCATGAAGAGGCATCCCTGCTTTATGGGAGAAGCTCCACACTTCAAGGAAGTATGTGGAAGGATCTGCCAAGTGGAAGTTGGACTGGACTTTTGTAGTTATAAGTGATGGACTGGTAGTCACGGATTTACAAGCCTGCAGATGAGCTTAACCATCAAATCCTGCTTCAAAAAGCAGGATGTGTGTTCAAAGTCTGGTGGACCAGGATGGTTTTGGCTTAATTTAACACCAGAACAGCATCCTGGTGCCAGCAGCTGAACTTGCACGATTGGTGGTATGGTGGCCCGCACAGTGTGTGTCAGGGTGGCACTGCCCTGCCATGCCAGCCTGGATGGGGCCCTCAGCACCCTGCTATAGCAAAGGTGTTCCTGCCCACGGCCAGGGTTAGAATTAGGTGATCTGTTCCAACCCAAACCTTTCTGTGATTCCTGCCAATTTAAATCTCTAATGATCTGTTGATGCAGTCATTTATTGTTTGGGTTTGATATAGGCAATTACTTAAAATAGGTAATTTTCAAATTTTCAGTCTCCTTACCCTATTTAATTGGTTTAATATTATTCTAGAGGAGTGGCTGCTGCACCTGTAGTGCATTTGGAAGGATTACCTTCTGGATGTCTGTTTTTTAATTGATGGCTTTTGTGCTGAAGTAAAGTGAGTAATGTTTGCTGTTACACCTGAACTTTGCATTAGATAATCAGGGAGTGAAAAGCAGTTTGTTGCTGTGTAATATTCTGCAGCACAGATAAACCGAATGCTCTTTCTACCCTGAAAGCATTTGGAAGTTGTCAAAGACATTCCAAATTGGTTTTTTTAGAGGATATAACATCCCTCCTGAGAGGTTCTGGTGAACAGACAAGATATCCAGCTTTAGCAAGCAACCTCTTTGACTTTGATATTCTTACAGTGAGTAAGCAGCTTGTATCTAAAAGGACCTGTCATCAGAGGCTTATTTTCTAAAAGACTGCAGATTGAAACAGCCTGTCTTTTTCCTGAAAAAGCTACAAATGTATTTTAAATGTTCTTTTAAAAATATAAGCTTTAAAAAGGTTTTAGAACTTGGAATGTCTAAGTAGGGATTAATTTCATTTGACTGTTTTGGTGGAGCTTGGACACATGGATATACCATTTTGAAGTCTTTACCATAGATTGGTGTCTGTATAACCTGAGTCATGGCCTAGACCATGTTGTAATGAACAATAGTGCATTTAACATTACCATTGTTATGTAAGCACCCTTTCCTTTAGTGGCTTTTTAATAAATTTGCCATGTGAAAGAATACGCATTTAAGGCACTGGTTGCTTGAGAGAAGTTAGATGGTGTCATGGTTGTGCAGTTAAGCATTAGTCACTACTGGAAAAAATGTAATGCAGAGCTGTTAGTTCGTTTACAATGGTTATTGATCTAAGGGAGCCATAATTATTCAGGGTAGTTATTCTGGCAATTTGTCAGAAAGCTGAATGATCATTGATAAGTGACCGGAGAATGGGAATCACACATTTCAGAATGCAAGCCACATATTATTATGAGCTTCTCTCTGTTCCATTTATAATGAAAAAAGGGAAATCCTCAATATGAGAAAAATCTAAACATACTTTTTCAGTACTGTCTTTAGTTTTGTGTGCATGTGTGTACCTGTCCATGTACATTATCTAATGTGTTTTTTTCATCCTAGGATGAGCATTGCATGACTCCCTTGGTTATTCTGGCATCCTTTATGCCCCCTGCTGCTATTCCTACATTCAGGTACTCTTTTGAAATACAAAATACGAATTACAGGAAATTTCTTGTTGACTGCGTTTGCTAATATCTCACAACCATATGTATTAAATGGTTAAATTAAGCCACTAAAAATGCAACAACTTAGTAAGATTTGTGATGTGCAAGTATGTCGAAGCCATTGGTGAATCATTTTTTTTTTTAATTACGTTGACTGATTTTCTTTGGATGTAAAGCTAATGCATCTCTCTGTTTGTTTGTTTTCTTTGAAGCTGTGGTGTCATTTCTAGACTCAGAAATATTGACAGTGGAGCTGACCAAAGCAAATATTCCACCCTGATCGACTGCATGTGTCGCTGGGGTCAAGTGGGGCATGTTATGGAATTAGCCTGTGATTGGTTGTGTGACACACTAACCCCAAGAAAGGTATGAATATATCAAAGAATTAAGGAATTGCCAGATTATTACATAAAGGTATTGTGCTTTTTTTTTAATAGAATAAGACTTCATAAATGTTTCTCTGCTTTGAAATTTGTTGTAAAGTACTAACTTTAATTAATTAATTAATCCATCAATTAATTAATTAATAATAATAAATAAAAACCTAACAGCTCTTTGTTGTAAAAATACTGACAGTATTGTCCTGGTTTTGTGCTTCATCCTTATTCAGAATGTTAAAACCTCTGGACGCCGAGTCCGTATCCACGTAACGCAGGAATCAAAGCCAGAATTAGCCATTGATTACATCGAGTATTTATTGACTCATCCTGTCAATCGTGATTGCCTACTTTCTGTACAGAAAAAGCAACTGAAAAGGCTTTTGAAAATCCTCAGTGCTGCAAAGGTGGTATTCTCCTTACCATAAACAGTGCTTATAAAAGAGAGCTTGACATCATATATTGCCTGAGTCAAATTAAAGGCCTACAAGAATAAATAAATAACATTTGTGATCTCATCTGCCTCTGTATAAAGGGTTTGATTTTGATTTGTACTTCAAAAAGTATTCTAAACTAGAAATATTAAGAATTGTTTACAGATGGCAGGTTTTAACCAGCTTGTAATTTTTAGGTGTCTCAAACTTTTTGTGACCTGGTGTTGAGTGGTTTTAAGGGAGCTGACTTTGGAATGTACATATAAGGAATAATCTTAAAATCAATTATGGCAAATTGAAAATATTCTTGTTGCTTTTTGGGGGTTGGTGATTTCTTGTTATTATTATTTTCTTGGAGGGCTTTTTTATTGTTTAAAGCTGTGAGAAAAACATTTGAAAGGATTTTCTAAAAAATATAAATGCAAACCTTGCTATTTCAGGGGGTTCTTGGCTCAATTCTGAAAGGAACTGATGCAGATTCTGGTAGCTGGAATCAAACAACTAGTCTGAGAGCCTTCAGCCTCTTTTGCAGGTTGAACATTCATCTTCAGCACAAGGTATGGTTATAGCTTTCAGAGTAAGCTGGAGTTACAGCTGATAGGATAAGGAAATTCCAAAAGAATGAGAAAGACAATTGGTAACCTTCCTTTTTTTTCCCTTTTTTTCCAGTTTTCTGAAGAAGGAGAAGATTACCTCTCCTTTCTGAAGGAGACAGGTGCTTGGATAGAAAGTCAAGTTGTACCTTTCATACTATCAAGTGATCAAGAGGATGGCATTTCAAAACACAGTAGTGTTTCTGAATTAATTATCCAGGTTAGATATAAATCAACCTGCTGCCAATCTGCACCACATGTGTAGCAGTTTGTGTGCTGACAAACAGGGCACTGGCATTTGTGGGGCCCAGCAAGTGAATGAGCTGATGAAACACAGCCCTAATTGTTCTGAGGTTACAGTTCTGTGCTTTTGCTATTTCTTTGATGCTTAAAATCGTATATATATATATTTTTAAATCAGTTTGAGTTATAACCTTTATATTTTATAAATATATAATTTTGCATATCCTAGCAATTAAATCAAATAGCTGGAGTCAACAATACCTTGTTCTTATAGTTTCACACTTGTGTAAATGTCCACTCAAGCAATTTGTAGCACATCAGGTGCTGGAACCTGAATGTCCCAAATTTTAGATTTCTAACAAGTAATTCTTGTCTTCAGTCTCTCATCCCCCATAAAGGTCTTTTCCAGCCTAAAAAGTTCTATGATTCTATGTTTGCTTCCTTGCATTCTTCCTTCCTTTCTTTTCTTTCTGCTTTCCCAAGTGAAATAATTACAATTATAATCTAGGCAATTCAATATGTTTCATTCCAGTGCTTTCAAAAGTTTAGAGGCACAGAACTCAGCCTTATAGAAAGACGAAAAATAAGGAATCTTTACCAGTTGACATTAAAAGCAGATTTTAGTTTTTCTCTGAATTTCATACAACATACAATACTGACAGTGCCTTCTTTAATACTGTTGTATAAGTGAAAGGACCAGAGTGTCTTTTTCCATTTCTCTGTCACCTTCTCTGTGAGGTATCCCATTCTTTTCCATTTCACCTTCCTGATCTGGTTATGACATTGCCACACATTGCCATTGTTACTCAGTTTAGCACTTAGTGCTTTGGGCAGGGATTCACTGAGGCTGTTCTCTTCAGGCCACTGATTTGCTGATGTGTTGGCTGTGAGGCTGGTAGCATCTCTGACACAAACTCCAGTGTCATTGCTTACAGTGTCCCCTTACCCTGATCTTCACTTGCCCCTCACAGAAAGCACTTGATGATATAATATGGAGGAAGTTTATTAGCTAGTTTTGATTTGTTTTCTGTTACAGTCCTCTGACATACCACTTAATCTAAGGTGGATTTTAGCACTGAGCTGTGGGTCCTTTGATTCTGATGAAAGGAAAGCTTTGGCTAACTTTAGTCGCAGTCTGTCCTTGAACAGCCCAGCTCACATAGGCACAGTCTCTACTCTGTCTATACATTCGTATCATCATCTGTTCAGGATGTAAAGTCTGTGTCTCTGGAGGGAAAAGCTCTTTTTCTGTTTTGCTTTTTGCTATTCAAGACAGGTAGAGTTGTCATATTCTGCCTCAGTAAATGTTAAGTATCAATGTCTCTGATCTGAGCCTGAATAAAAAAGATAGAGGATTTACTGCCTTTTGAGAAACTGTGTTTACTGGAGGGGAGGGCAATGGAAGCATTGGTTGGAATTGCTGCTTTTCAACAGGTGGGAACAGAGTATCTTCAAGTAGATAAACCAGCTTTTAGAGCAACGTGGCTAAGAGTTTGTGGTTTTAGTATTTTAAGGTTTTACTGAATGGTTACTCTATATAAATTTTGGGTTTCATATAATTTTGCATCTCTCTTCTAGGCTTACCTGACAGTGTGTAAAGATGTCATAATGGTTGGCCTGGGAAATCTCACATTTCAAGCACATCTTTTAGATATGGCACTTCAAATTATACAAACAGGTACCATGGTTTGTCCTAATATCAACATCTTCATTATACTTAGCTGATTTTTCTTATATTAGCAATTTTAATCCGTAACCTTCAAGGATTGGAGGGAACACTGGATTCATACTTAAAGTATTAATTGTACTGTATGAAAATTTCAGTTGAGGGTGCTTAGAAATTAAATATGTTGTCTGCACTTGTAAACTATCACTATTTGTTGTATCTAACTGAGTTTCATTCTAAGCTTGTACCTAAAGAATATTGCATTACAATTCTTATATTGTGGTATTTATCTCTTTCTCTAGAGAAAGGTGGTTTTTGTGCTCCAATGTTGCTGTGTGCTCTAAAAGAAATTATTGAAGCTTCTTTAACTCAGAATACTGAGACAGATGAAGTGACAAATCTTTTCCACACTGTACAGAACGTCTTGCAGAAAGTTTTAGAATGTGTGGCACACAGACTCAAGAAACAGCAGCAAGAAGGGATTCAGGTATCATATTACAGTTGAAATTGCCAACTAATGTATAGATGAATCCATACCTCTTATACAAATGTGTTAGACACTTTGAGGGGTTTACCTCACTGTTACCTACTGTTCAAGTAGACATGTGATTAAATTTTCAGTTAAATTTTCTAAGTTTTCTTGTTCCCTTTTACCCATTTTGGTTTCATCATGACAGAAGAGCTAGTAAATTGAAGAACAGTGTGCTCTGTTGCAAATTATCATAGACTGTGCTAATCCTTCTAGGTTTTTAATCTTACTTGCAATTAAATTAACTTTCTCAATCCAGTGCAAAGAACTTATTAATGTATATGTTATGATCTTGGGAGTTATTTTCTTTATTTCTTTCAGCCTGAATGATATCAAGTTCAAACTATGTATGATGCCCTGAAATTCTTCAAAATCTCACCTTCACTGAAAAGTTAGCTCCTTGTATTTTAGAGCAAAGAGTAGATAATAGTGAAATGGGTGGATCACTCTGGGAAATTTGACGCTCTGCTTTTCAAGACTTCTGAAAAACATTCAGGGGTTTTTTTGTTACAACCACTGTTTTGTTAATCTCTCTCAAATTTATGAGTAGACTGCCCAAACACTGCTGATCCCCCACTCTGATCCCAAGTGACTAGAATATCTCAGAAGCTCTCAAGGTTTGGTCTGCACTTCTTCCCAGAGAAGCTTGCTGAAATACTTCAGTTATACTCAAGCAATCTGAAATAAAAAGATGCATTTTTCTTTTTGGTTTTAGTTGATTCACTCCATTCAGATGCCTCTTGGGGAGTTCATACACACCCTGCAGTGCTGGCGTTCATCACTCCCAGCAGTGCACCAGGGAGCACTCTCCACTCTGCTGGCTGCAGTAGTAGCAGACATTAATTGTGTGCTACAGCAGGTAAAGTTAATCCTGACTTTTTTTAATGTTCTTATTGTATAGTTAATGCTTCTTGAACATTATGTTGGAACAACAGAGATGTATTCAAAACGTTGATCTTTGTACTGCAGATGAGGATTTGTGTGTGTTGGCATGGAGCAAACAGGAAATTTTATTTGTCATAATTTCATATTATAGTTCAACTCTCAGATTTATGACTACAGCTGTGTAAGAGTAGAGTTTCCTGATATCTTGTTCACCTGCCTCTGACTGAAGAATTTAGAAACTGGACAGTGCTGGACATTAATAACATGGTTTTAGGGATATTCCCCCTATGGGTTTTTGTACTAGGTCTGGCTGGGAAGGAGTCAGCTTTCCTCCCAGCAGTCCCTCTGGTGCTGTGGTTTGTATTTGTGGGTAAAACACTATTGAGAACACACCAGTTAGGTCTGGCTGTTGCTTGCAGAGTGTCAAGGTTTCTCTGTTCCCTTCACCCTCACCCCAAAAAAGAAAGTTAGCAGGCTGTGCATGGGCAAGAGGCTGAGAGGGGACATGGCTCAGGCAGTTGACCCAAACTGACCAAAGGCTTATTCCACACCATACAGTGCTGTGTTCAGCAGCAACTGCTCAGGGAAAGGAGGAAGAGGAAGGCTGTTCTCAACCTACCTCACTTCATCTCACCCAGCATCAGGGAACTTAAGAACTGAACCATTGATCTCTGACAGATTCCGGGTCCCTGTTCTTGGAACAGTCCTGTAAGGTCCATAATCCTGTTCCAAAGCAGACGGATGTCCTGCTTGGCACTGATGACTTGTGTATTGTTTGCTTCAATACATGCTGCATTCTTTTTTTGATTCCTTTGGGTTTTGTCTCGAGGATTTCCAAATACCTGATCTGAGTTTCTTTGGGAAGTAAAGAAAGAATCTCTTAATACTGGAAAGAATATGTAGACAGAGGTTATTTTGTGTTCTGAAAGTCCCAAGGAACCATTACTGTCCTGGAAGGAGAGGGGTAACATTGGTAATGGAGTTCCTAATGCCCAAAGTGTCAGGAGCAAATACAAGGAGCAAGATTGGAAGCTTTGGGGACTAACAAGGAGGAGCAGAGGCTCTTTAGCAGAGGCTGGACTTTTGCTGTAGTTGCTGGATGTGTCAGAAATAGAGCAAAAAACAGTTGCCAGAAAGTACCGAGTACAACAGAGGCTCTTCCAGGGTTCTGTATCACAAGAGGAACTGAGACAACAGCAGATGTTCACCTGCAAGCACTGATGGATGTGCCAGCTGAGGGGCTCTGGGGTGACAGGTGCTCTTTACAGATGATGCAGAGTAAACGTTTATGGGCTGAATGATACTGGAGATTCGTACTCATAAATTAGGAGTGTTCATTCCAGTCATTCATGTGAGCTGGGATTTTCCCTGCCCTTAGGTTGTTGTAATAGTAAATCAAAATTCAGTTCTAACTAAATATTTGCCCTGCTATTCAGAACTTGATACCAAAAAGAGCACAGATTCAGGAAATCTCTGTTGCTGAAGTTCTTTTTAGAAATCATGGATGCACACTTCAACTTGGAGACACAGAGGGTACTCAGTTGTGGTTAATAGGCTGGGCCTATGTGGTTAAATGAAACTTCTGCTCAGAACAACTGTAAAGAATGTGTGCCTTGGTATAAATACTGTTTATGTTGTTTAGTTTTAATCTTTCTAATTTGAATTAATTTTGTTTATTTGTACACAACACAGTTGGACTAAAGCTATTCCAAGAACACTCGTGAATATTCTAACTATTTAAGGATAGGTCTTGGTTAGTGTAATTATTGAAATACAGAATTGCTTCAATGTTTTCTGCATACATATATTTATTGATCTACAACGGTTGTTGACTTTTTTCTTTTTAGGCTTCCAGTGAAGAAGATTTCACTATACCAAAGACTATTTCAGACCTTCCCCCTCTTTCAAGCAGTTTAATGGCCATAATTATGAAATCAGTTAATGTTGTCAGGTAAATGTTTCACTGTTAATCTGTCCAAGGTTGTTGCTAATGCAGCACAGTTTATATGTTGTGAGTAAAGTTTTAATTTCTAAATTCCAATAAATTATGAAAAACTAGTTGCTTACTAAATTTACCTGAACTCCTTTAATAATTCCTTTCTCTTGACATATTGCCTGTGGGTATTGATTGCTGGGGCTTATTCCATGTTTTTAACCAAAAGTGCTTCTTGTTTACGAGACTGTTAATCTTAATGAGTTCTTTAATCATACTTTTGGTTTGCTTCTCTCATGGAATACTTAACAACATTAGTCCCCTCAAAAAGAGATACTTAGATAGATAAAATATTCCCCAGAAATAGAATTAATCCTTTAATTGAACATCTTCAATGGGGTGATATGTACTAGAGCTGTATTAAAATCACAACATTCAAAGTATCTTAAGTCCTAAAGCCTCCAAAAGTAAGGTTAAGCTTAAACTGTTGGGGTTTTTCTTTGTTGTATTTAGTGGGGGCCCTGAATATCTTCTAAAATTCTCACAAGAGAAATTCATTTTGATTAGTTTATTCATATTCAATTTTTATTTACATGACTATGCACACTAGATTTATTTTAAATGATAAAGGGGCTTACAAGTCCTGTCTTTCTCCCTGACTTGCCACAACTAATTCCTGTTCTTAACTTGCTAATCTGACAGACACTAAATATCACTGTCTCTGCTCTGCATGAGCTGTTTTTTTTTCTTCTCAGTCCTTCTCTAGTTCTAGCTGAACTTGCAAAACAAGACTCCAGCAATAGTCCAGTTAATCCAAATCTTGTTCTTTCCTGAGGCAACAGCTGTCCATCAAGGTGCTCTCTTAGTGAAACATCATTTCAAAAGAGATGCAGAAAATCAGTGAATTCCTCTGAAACTTTTTCTTGTAATGGTCTAGGAGAATCTTGCCCATTCTTGATGGAACAAACTGCAAGTTTGGACCAAATTGTTTCTACAAGTACTTTTGCAAATATGTATCTATTTTCTGGTATTTATCTTTTTAGTGCAAAGAAGATCTAAGTTAGGAGATAATTTCCATTTGGTTCTCCTGCTGCCTCACAATTGAGACTAATTTTATAAATTTGGGTTGATAGGCCATAATCAGAGTCCAATAGTAAATCATTCAACATTTCAGCAATCTTGTCAATGCAAAAGCCCTTGACATGAATTCTGATGTGAGCTTTTGTGTTGTGTGAGCACACAGTCATCTTGCTCAGAGTTCTGCAGCATCTGTTGTATTTTCAGTACTAATCAGTTGGTCTTTAGCACTGAATTTCAGTCCCCATAGCAGTGATAATACTGATCACTGTGTGAATAGTGTGTGAATATCCTTTCCTTTAGCAGGGAACTATCTGTATAGGAACCAATTACTTACCCCTGTTACTTGTATGTAATTTTAAAGAGTTTATTGTTTGGTTCCATTTTATCTTTGCCTGCAGGCTCATGTGACCCTTTTTCATAGGGAGGTGGGGAAAGGCAGCTGCAGTGAGTCTTATTACAGGTTAATGAAATTAGAGTGCTCCTTCCTGGAGCTGCAGAGTGTGCTCAGTGACCCAAACAGTGCTAACAGTGGAGTCAGAACTCTGATCCAGGGACTGTCAGTTAGCAGTTTAAGAGCAATATGAAATGGATTTAGTGTTTGGTCAGATTGGTCCACAATGATATAATAAAACTGATGCAATGCATAAGCAACTTCATAATGCTTATTTCTGAACCTTTCATAATGCTTATTTCTGAACCTAAAGGGTTTTCATCTTTTTCAGCCCTTAGGAGCAATATTTGAGCTTCTGCAAAGCTTATTTACTGAATTGGTTCTTAACTGCATATTCCTTTTTGATACCTTACAATAAAAACCTGAAGAACAATTGAAGTCAGCACTGGCTATTTATGATGTTCCGTTTTGGTAACAGATAATAGTATTGCTGAAGTTATTTTGAAATATATTAGGGAAAGTTCTTGTAAAATTACTGCTCTCAGTTTCCACTTTAGTTCTCCACTGAGTGTTTAGCTTTGTGCCATGAGGAGTATGAGGATTACAGATCTTGTCCATCTCCTGCTTTATCCCTCTTGTTCTTTTATTTTTCTCTAGTTGTGAGAATTGCTTCTGAGTTAAATTTGTTATTTTAACCATAAACACTAATGACCAATTAGTGTTTGCATTGTGTAGTATTGTCTTATTCCATATTGCATTTTGGTTGCTAGACCCCTTCTGTGACTCCCTTGTTTCATTTTTCTTAACACATATCCCCAAACACCACTAGAGTTTGCTGGCAATACTTTCATGTCTTGCTAAAAATGAGTCTCTTAAGATACATATTGAGATAGTATTTATCTCTGATTTTACAATGAACAGTTGTTATGGTTCTGTTATTCTGTCCATACTTTCAATAACTAAAATGGTGTTTGGAAGTGTTTCAAGACTATATTTATTTATAAATGATTTTCACTGGATTGTAATTGGAAATCCATCTATTTTAATACATTTTAAGTTAGAGTGTTAATTAAGCATGAGTAGTTACTAACAAACCATTGGGGTCATAGAAAGTATTTTTTTAAACTTTGGTTTAATTCAAGTTAGGAATTTCAGTACAAATTACGTGAGACAAATTTCAGTAGAACCTGCAGTTTTTTCATGGATTGACTTTCCTAAAATATACCAGGAGCTCCTCATTTCTCTTAACAGCTCCTTTTTCTGTTTACAAACTATTTTATTTTCTTCCCAAGTAATTCACCATTCTGCTCACCCTGATATTCTCAGTTCCAGAAGCAGCACAGTCTTCAGTTACCCACTCACCACTACTTTGTCCTGCGTGGCATCTTTGAAGCTGTGGTGGCAGGGGAGCATAATGACAAATATGTTCTGTTCAGTTCTATTTTGAAACAAACATGGATTATAATGTATTTTTTGCATTTTTTTTTTCTTAGATCATTTTTAAATGAATTAATGGAATGCATTCTCTCTGAAGAAATTAAAGGCATTTTTAGTCTAACAGCCACTGTCTGCATTGTGCTTGTAATTAAAGGTCAGTCAAAGCATTTTTGATCTTTTGATATGTTACATTTTGAAAGCTGAGTTCTTATGGGACTTAAGGTTATATCACTTGTAAAATATATTTACAATTGTCTGCTAATTCATCAGGTTCATCTCTATATTCTTGTTAGCTCAAATACACAGTAATTAATCCAGGACAGTGAGAATCTAATTAAATACTTCATATTTCATTAAACGATCTTTTGTGTTAACAATATCCTATTAAAATATAAAGGGGTGAGGTTGCTTTTTTGACAAATCATTATTTTTGTCCAACATTTCAACATAATGTTATTTCTAATAGGTAAGCACAAAGCTGCCCTTGTGAAGGACGTTGCACCTGCCATTCGAAGGAAGCTGATGACGTGCAAGGATGAGGGATCCAGCAGCACTGAAAGGTACCTGTGCTGTGAGGAATGAACACACCTCTCCTGTCCCCTCTCTGCAATAATTGCCTCTGTTCTGTTCTTGCATAACACCGTTGGAGTGTTCTGAATGATTCATTGCAAGGTTTAAAATAGTGGGGGAAAAAATGGGGAGATACTGAGCCCAGCACAGTGTTAAATTTCCTGCCCTTCCATCTGCTGTGATTGCAATCTTTGCTTGTTTAGCTTGGGTTTTTTCATTTAAGTTGAATGTGTTACGGCTTCATGCTGTATATTGTAGGATTTGGTTCTGAAATTCAGGTCTGTTAGCAGCAGGTGTAGAACAAAGCAAATAGTCTAGCTAATATTTCTTATTTCTAGAAGACTTTTCTCACACACTTTGCCATTAGGCATATGAATCCAAACCTACGCAGATGGTAAAAATTTACCTGAATATAACAATGGTTTTAAGACCTTTCCACAGCTGATTTTATTTTGCTCTTTTTTGGGGACTATTTCAGAGCCATATATGGTGTACCTCTTGTGGTAAGTTTTTTGAAAGCAATAGGCCACCTTGTGTTTGCAATCATTTATTTCAGACCTACCAAAGCCAGAGAATCATGATGAATGCTTTAGCCTTAAGTGTCCCAAACTTGCTTAAGTCTCAAAATTTGTGGACATTTGACTTCTGCCTACTTATTGAACTGCCCATAGAATTAAAAAACATGCAAAGGAGACATTCTAGCAGAAACACAGAATGTGAAGGAAACAGACTGTGGTTGTGGGCATTCATCCAAAATTACTGAGACAGTTTGTAAGACACCACAGTGGCCTAAACATGCAGAGACCCTTGCAGTCTTTCATTCTTCAAACTGATGATCCTTACTGTTCAAACAATGGATGTAGAGTAGACAGACTTTGTAACAAAAATATAAAACAAAACCCCAAACAAGCCAAAAGGCCCAACTTCATTTACTCAGCAGTTTCTTGCATAGCCATCCCAACCTGAGCACTCTTCCCCAGTGCACTTTTCTAGTGGATTTCTGGCCTGAGGCACATTGTTCTTTGGCACTTCAGTGATGGGACATAGGCCTTTGAGACCTGAGCTGTGGCTCCGTCCACAGGATGGAGCTCTGGGATCCATCCACAGCCTGAAAGAGGCCTATAGGAAAGCTGAAGAGTTGCTTGGCTGGAAACAAATGTCCTTGGTTAGGGCCCAGCTTGGAAACAAAACCAAACATGAATGAACAAAACTCCATTTTCCCCCCCATTAAATTATTTAATGTTGGATTGCCAAGTATCCTAGTTGAATGTTTTTTAAAATAATAATAATAATAATTATCTGGAAAAGAAAGGTGAGCAGCAGAGTATCAAGATTCAGTTTGCACTTCTTATATCGTGATTCAGTTTGCACTTCTTATAATCAAGACAGTAGAAAATGCTGAGAAATTGAAGTGAATCTTAACATGATTAAATAAATAGGCACATTAAAATGAATAATTGCTGCCACTTGAGAGCACTACTGACTATAAATTAAAGTCAGAGCACAGATAATTGCTTTATGTATCTATAAGATCATGTCTGCCCAGTGAACAGGGACAAATCAACGTAGATGTTGGGGCGCAGATGCAGAGTGTAAGATGCTACACAGTGTTTTAATTTCCTGGTTTATGAGTGGCTACCTTTGTGTCATACAAACTCAGGAGATAGTTGCAGACAAAATTCAGAGGTTAGGAATGTGAACATGATAATAACGTGAACTCTGAGATTCAAGAATCAGAGTTGCAATATGATAACAAAGTTCAGAAGCCATCACACAGCTTTGCAAAATTTGGAAGGATTCATATTTGTCCAGACATGCTGTGGATATTTGTCTCCAGAAGGGTAACGTAATTGATGCTGGAAAGAGGTTTGGAGGAAGTTCTGCAGTGATTAGGTTTTGCATGATAAATTAAGGCGTGTTTGCAGTTTCTCAGCTACACAGAATGTCAGGCCAGGCTGGGCCTCTGGTGGCTTCTGACATGCCATTTGTAGTGCTCTGCTACTCGTGTGCTAATGTACAACTAAAATCTGATTATGCACAGTCTGAAACGTGCCCTGTTGTTTGTAAACTATTTTATCATCCTGCTCCACTTACCAAATACCAAAATTTTAGTTATGGTATGCTGCGAGCTGGATCTCTGGTCATTAATTTGAAGACAGTCTTCTAACACAGAGTGCTGCACTGCTGTGTGCTAAAATACATTACTGGGGTTTAACTCATACTTAATACTATTATTATTTTTTGCTTCTGAATGCATTATCTCATAATAACTCCTTGAGGGATTATTTTATTTAATACCCAGGTATACCAGGAAATGGTGACATTCTTTAATTTCCCAAGAGACTTGGCATTCTGTGCCAGCATCTTAAATTTAGACTTACAAGTAATCTATTACGTACTAGCAACGAGAGAAAAAAGTAAAAAAGCTGTCTGGTCTAGTAATTAAAGTGCTGCCCTTCTACAAGGAATTGTTGCACTAATTTGGAAGCAAAACTTTCCATTGTAATTTAGTCTTCCTTCCTTCAGCTGAGTTGGTGGTTTCACATGGCCCAGTGGGTCTATTATTTTAAAAATGCTGTTCAGTGCATTTAAAAATTCTGGACAACATATTGTATATTGAGAGAATTTCCTCAAGAGTAATGGCACATGCATTGGTTTAGTTTATAAAATGCAACTATTTATGCCCAGCAAAAAAATGCAGATAAAGCTGTCACTGCAGTCATTTGGAGGCAAGAGAAAAATGTCCCATCCTCTGTAAAACCAAATGTGCTGTAGGGTAATAACTTTTACTTAATACTGTGTATTTACATTAATTAGCATATTGATATATGGCTATTAGAATTAGTTAATGGCTGTGCTGAAGGCTATTTCTTTAGTATTACAATTTAGTTAGCTCCCAAACTCATAACTGTGCTCTCATTGCACCTCTAAACAATGATTCTTGAACTGTTTTGGTATAAAACTGTGGGTATGATTTCTCTGCCACCCACCCAAACATCCCTAAAAAGGTATCTGGTAAAATTGACTCTAACTGGTCTGTCTGGGAGGTGCACAGTTATCCCGAGGGATGGCTCATTGTCCAGTGTGCTGAAGGGACACAGTCCCACATTGCAGATCTATTGCTTTATTAGCCTTACATTGTAACAAAATAAAACTTAAACAAAATAGTATTGTGCCTAATCCCACAGCACTTAACTAATTATCCTAATTTTATAGTACATTGTGATACTGGTTTCCTTTCACAATGGAATTTCCTCATGGCTTAAACACTGAGCACTGTGGAGAGAAACACACAGCACTGGAAATTTGGGGAGCCCTGCCAGCCAATAGCCTGCTGTGGAAATGCAGAGCTGCCTCTTGCATTTCAGGGCTCAGTGTCTGGTGCTGAATGTCCTGACTTGTCATGGTTAAGAACTGACTAACCTGGCTCGTTTGGAACATCAGTCTGGGAATATTATAATAATCTGGAGAAATAAATGCTTGTAGAAGTCCAAGTGACAGTCTTCTACAAAAATAACATGAAGGATAATGTTAGGGTGGTTAACAGTGAAATAGTTTTGGCAGAACACCAACGTGCCACATATTGTCTTCTGAGGGTATTTTAAAGCAGTGTTAGATGACATTGCATGAGAACACAACTGTGAAGGTGGGTCAGTGACATGTCAGGGAGTGCCAGAAAACAGCAGGGGCCTGCAAGTGGAGATTTCAGAGCTGACCTTCGGGATGGTTTCGAGAGTCATGTGAGACAAAAGAGAGTCAGAAAGGGACTAAGAGGGGTGTGGAGGCAGCTGAGGGAAGCAGCTGCTAATAAGGGTAAGAGAGAAAGCTCAGGCTTAGGAAAAGGTTGCACAGGTGAAGAGAAGAAAATACGAGGACTGAAGAGCAAGGGAGAAAAGAAGAAAGTAAAAGAATGAAAAGTCTTAGGTTGAATTATCAGTAAAGGATTTCACTGTGTTTGAAAAAAAGAGAAACTACTGTGAGGGAAATGAGTGGGTTTTTAAATAGATGATGAAATATTAGAAAATGCGCTTGATTTGACATAGTAATTTAAACAGGCCTGCTGTTGGTTTCACTATAGACAGAGATGATCAGCAGAAAAATGGAAAAGTTGAAAGGAAAAGAACTCAGCTACTTCAAAAGTAATTTGTAAAGGCATTTTTACTATTTAAACTAATATGGACTAACTGGTCCAAGAAATCATGGGGCAGCTGTACTCTGAGAATCAAATAGTGGAGGATTGATTTGGCATTTAGCATTTCTAATTCTGTTACGCATTGTTTTTTTATGCCATTGCAGATTCCTGTATGAATCATCTCTGAAAATTTTGGATGAATTTTTAAATCCTTGACCACGCAGAAGCTTTGTCATGCAAATTAAAGGAAAGAAGATGTATTACTTTTTTAAAAGTATTACCTTGTAAAATATAAATAGTTAAAGTTTGTTTTCTTGCTATGCCATTCGTTTAAAGCAAGGAAAATGTATAAAGGTGTGTATAAAAATTATGTAATAGTAAAGATTTTTCAAAAGCTGCAAAGAAGTTATTCTATACAAAAACATCTTTGAGGGAGGAATGTAAAATCAGTGGTTTTGTATCTTTGTTTTTGAGAAACAAATATTAATTGTATCATAGATATTCTGAGACTGAGGTAGCACCTCAGACCCTGGGCCAACTGTACAATATATTCCTAGAGGTTATGGAAATTAATTTTATTTTGAGACACGTGTGGGACAAAATGGAGATTGGGAATAGCCATCATGGCTTCACCAGAGGCAAACTATGCCTAACCAGTCAGATTTCCTTCCCTTTTGTGGAAGAAGAGAGAGCAAAGAATGTCATGTTTCCTGTCCTTAGCAAAGACTTCCTTATGTAGTATCCTCCCAGCCAAATTGGAGAGAGATGGGATGGATGTGCAGTAATAGAAGCTGCATGGAAAACAGACTGGACTATCAGACTTGAAGAATAACACTGCCCTGGGGTGAGACTGAGAGCTGGTTGCTGAGGCTTTCCTCAGGGCACACACTGGTGCCAGTGCTATTTAACACTTCCATGAATAGCTTGGGCAATGGGATCAACTGCAGCCTTGGAGTGTTGGCAGATGACACAACTTGGGAGCAATGGCTGACCCTGAGGATCAGGGTTGTCCCATTCAGTGGCATCCTGACAAGCTGGGCTAAGGATCCACCCATCTCATGACATCAGCAAAGACATGTGCTCTTCTACCCACAATGGACTGATCCTGCACACATTGCAGGCACATGGAAAAGGGAGGCTTGTTGTGTCTGCACCTACCTGGAGGAGGACTAGGAAAAGACTTGCCAGAGAGGCACGTGAAGAGAATGAGGGAACTGAAACAACTTGCAGCAAGAAAACTTCTTCGTGGACATAAAAAAAAGTCATTATGAGAGTGAATTGAAACTAGAAATGGAACCTGGAAGAAGTTACTTGGAAAGGCTGTGGAATACCCATCCTTGGAGATTATGCAGAACTTGACTGACAAGGAGAGCTTTGACCATGGATTGTTGCCACAACTACCCCATGGGGCACTACAGACTGGGGACAGGGTGTCTGGACAGAGCCAGGCAGAAAGGGACCTGCAGCTGAACATGAGCCAGAGTGTGCCCAGGTGGCCAAGAAGGCCAATGGCATCCTGGCCTGTATCAGGAACAGCGTGGCCAGCAGGACCAGGGAAGTGATTCTTCCCCTGTACTCAGCCCTGGTGAGGCCACACCTTGAGTTCTGTATCCAGTTCCAGGCCCCTCATTTTAGGAAGGATGTTGGGGTACTGGAGCAGTTCCAGAGAAGGGCAGTGAGGCTGGAGAAGGGTCTGGAGCACAAGTCCTATGAGGAGCAACTGAGGTAGCTGGGGATGTTTAGCCTGGAGAAGAGGAGGCTCAGAGGGGACCTCATCACTCTACAACCACCTGAGAGGAGGGTGTAGCCAGGTGGGGGTCAGTCTCTTTTCCAGGGCAACCAGCAACAGGACAAAAAGACACTAGAAAGAAGTTCTTTACAGAGAGAGTGATTGGGCATTGGAATGGGGTGCCCAGGAAGGTGGTGGAGTCACCATCCCTGGAGGTATTTACTGGATGTGGCACTCAGTGCCATGGTGTAGTTGATGTGGTGGTGTTTGGTCATAGGTTGGACTCGATGATCTCATAGGTCTTTTCCAATCTTGCTGATTGTGATTCTGTCATTGCTTTGTAGTTAGCCCTGCTTGAGCTGGGGATTGGACCAGATTCTCTCCTGAGCTTCCTCCCAGCTTGAATATTTGTGTGATTCAGTGCCCAGTACAGTGGAGGGAAAATGCCCTAGCTATTGAACACAGACTTGATTAATACATGAATTGTTTTATATTTAGCCATTTTTATAAATTAATACTAATGATGCAGCTAATGCAGACATCTAAGCCACTTATTAAATTTTCTTCATGCAACCAGATGCTCTCCTAAGACTGAATGCTGATTGCACAATATTATTTTGCCTTAACAGATATCTGTAAATAACCTGTCTGAGCTCATGGGGTGGTTCAAGCCCAGCCAGAAGCCAGGCACCACAGAGCTGCACTCCCACTCCTCCTGGGGATGGGGCAGGACTGTAAGGATAAAAGTCAGAAAGGAATTCATGGATTGAGATAAAAACTGTTTAATAATTAAGAAAAAATAATGGTATATTTTAAATTGTAAAGGAAAGAGGGGGAAAAAGGGAAATAAAACCAGCCAGCCAGTCCCTAAACAGTAGCTCCCCTGCAACCTCCCAACCAGTTTATTGCTGATCATGGTGTTATATGGTATGGGACACCCCTTAGGTCCCAGCTCTGTCCCCTCCCAGCCCCCTGTGCACCCCCAGGCTCCTTGAGGGCAGGGTGAGAGGCAGGGAAGGCCCTGTTGCTGTGTAAGCCCTGTCCAGCAATGGCTGAAACATCCCAGTGTCATCAGTGCTGTTTGCAGCACAAACCCAAACCCAGCCCCACAGCAGCTACCGTGGAGGAACTTACCTCAGCCGGAGCCAGCACAGCTCCTAATGCTGTAGTTTTGTCTGGTTTAGAAGAAGATTTAATGGGAATCTCCAGAAAACAATTCAGCTACAGACTGAAGTAGCCCTTGGTGCCCAGCTTAGACTTGGACACCTAACACTTGGTTATCTACAATTAGGTGAAGTGGTTCTCAGTATGGGCTGTGCACGGATATTGAGGGATCCAACGTTACCAAGTGCCACTGAAACAGGATTTAATCAATTTGGCCAAATTAAGGCAGACTCCTCATTCTTGATTAAGATTTGTGCACAGAGCTGTACCCCCTCTCTATCTAAACAGGCATCTACTGAGCTGCTTTTCTTTCTGTGGTAAGTGTGTGTAAGATTTTTTTCAAGTATCTGCTCTGTCAAGTGCAGTGAACTACCTTCATCCTGGTTCACATCAAATCATACGTGACCTTGGTACATAAAACTTCTCTACCTGATAAAAGCTGATTCAGCTGAATGTTGATATTTAAAAGCAATAAAGTTCTTAATAAACAACTGTCAAGCTTTGCAACAGGACAGGCAGTATGTGCATGGATTCATGATTCCAGATTTACTTCATCTCCAACAGTGGCCTGACCTAAAGGCCTCATGCTGCCCCAGCAGGTAGCTGCAGATCTGCCAACTGTTTATCTACCAACATCTTTATAAAAACTATGTTCTTTGGCCTTCATTCTTCTACATCTGTTAACAGGCAGGTGTTCCAGTAATGACCTTTTAAATCTTCTGATTATACAAATTACTTAATGAATATGTAAATAAGTTTGGTTTTTTCCCTGCTTCTCAGTCTCTCAGTATTTGCTCATATTATTAGATTAGAAAAGAATAAAAATTCACTGCCTTGTTTTTCCTCAGTGTATAATTTTGCTTTTTCAGTTTTCATGGAATTCATGTACAGATGTAGCATCCCTGCACCTGAAAGAAATAAAGGTCATTCCATCAGCATCAGAAATATGCAGATTTCTTCTGAATAACACAGAGGTGATACTGCTAGGAAGGGTAAGAAATGAAAAAAATAAGCCTTTGACCTCCTGATTCTCAAGAGTGTTGAAATAATTTTCTGTTAGTCATGCAGCTGGTGTGCAGATTTCAGCTCACTTTCTAGTCCAGTTCTACTATAACTGCTCTGACATGAGAAACCATTGGCTTTCTACAACACAAATAATGACTTGCTTGGAATTCCTTGAGCCAAAGTCTGTTAGGGCTTTTTCCTTAGGCCTTTGTGGCAGATTTCGTAAGAATATCATACAAGTTCTAGGGTTTACTTGCTGCTTTCATTGCAAACATTAATCTTGCAAAATTTTAAATCTACAATTTCCTTCTGTTTGGAAGTTATAAATAAATAGGATGTTTTTTAAGCTGAGTTCTTTTTTGTAAACATGTGAAACAGATTTGTTTCATCTCAAAAGTGTTACTGGGGAAGAGGTGTTTCCTTTGAGTTTTGTTATGGAATACCCTTGGCATTCAGCAGACTGCACAATCCTAACTGTATGTCTGAAAACTTCCCATAATCTTAAGACAGACTCTTTGACTTCTGTTCAGCTTTTTCAAGAAGTTGAACCTGACTTTGATTACTGAGCCAGAAAACACTCCTTTGAGCAAGTGGCATTGGCAGTCCCTGGTAGTGAAGAGCCAACCGAAGAATAAACGTACCTGTTAAGTGCTGGGTCTGTAGCTCTTCCCTTTGTGAATATACATTCGGTATAAATGGTACTAAAGAAAGCAATCGCTTTAAATTATTTGCAGTAATCAGCATTATTTTTAAGGCCTTAAGCCCTTTTTTTGGATCACAATGTTCATTTGCTCATTTGTGTGGCTGAGAAACAAAGCCCAAAGTCTGCCATCTATCACAGCTTCAACTTGAGTGCTAAGGAAAAACAAAGCTTTTTCCTCAGCAAGTAAACATCTTTAGGTATGTATCCAAGCACACAAACTTTCAGATTTGCCAAGGAAATGAAAAAAATCCACCTTGCACCTGCTGTTTATGAGAGCTGCAACTCACTTTGCATTTAAACTCCCATGTGCTGCTGCACTCAAGTACTTTGAGGTCTTCTGACTTAAAGAAGGAAATCTTTCACCTAACTTTGAAAATGCCTAGGGAAGGACATTTCTGATAATGACTGTGATGTGAAATCACAGACACACCAGGAACCTTCTCATATTTGCTGATCCGCTCCAGTGTCGTGCGAACTGAGACCATGGCACAGTGTCCAGACAGGCCTGTGCCAGGAGCACCTGGCAAGGCAGCTGCCCATTCTGAGGGAGGAGCACGGCTCAGTACTGGCACCTTGACAAGTAACTGGCCAAGGGCAGCAGTCAGGAACAGCTGCAGAACTTCCCACAGGTGGACAGCAGTTCTTTGGGTTCATTAAGCCCTTGCAAACAGGCACAGGTCTTGCCTAATCTGTTTCAGATAAGAACTCTGCCTGGCTCTGTGTGGCTGCTTGTCTGAGCACAACCCTGTGCACAGCCCCAGGCTTCAGACAAAGAGTGATGGAGATTTAGCTTTCATTTACTCAGCACTCAGGTTTTTTCACTGGGTTAGGGTGTTCAGCACAGATGTGTTCTCGGTCTTCCCTAATCAAAGTAAGTAATTTGTCTGTCCAGTTCCACATCATGGTTCTGGAAAAGCTACACAAATTCCATTCTCAGCACTAGCACTGAGGAAAACTTTAACAGTGGAAATCCACTCTGTTTTTTCAGTCAGAATTTTTTGAAAACAGTATGGCAGGAGTTCTGTTATCTTACTGCTCATGAGTAAAGGTAGTACAAGCTGTTACTGACCTCTCTCTCTCCTGTGTTACTGATTTTAACCAGAGGACCACCTTGTTCTTAGCAAAATAACTTGGTTCTCAAACACATGACTTGACATTTATTTCATGGTGCTTACATTACTTCAGATTTCACTTTACTAGATTCTTCCAATGCAAAATTCTAGTAGTTTGTTTTCTATTCTGTCAACTTGTCCCAGTATATGTTTCAAATATATGTTCAAATTTAATTAATTTATGATTATTTTTTGTACTGTCTTTAATGAAAATATTAAATAAGATGCTGTTCCAAAACATCATTAGTAATTCCTTTGCAGCCTAATCCTAGTTCCCTCTTCTGTTAATTCCTTACCCGTCTTACTACACCTATAACAAATCCTTGCCTTGGGTTAATACATTTTTATTATGTTGCAGTAGCAGATGCTTTGATGTAAAGCCTTACATTTTAAGCAGGTACATTTTAGCAGTTCTTGCTGGAAAAGTATGTGAATCCTCCTTTTGAGTTCTCTGAAATGTGTAATGACATGTGCTTCCTGCCTCTTGGGGTAATTATTAAAGCCTAAGATAAACTGTTTGTGTTAGCTCAACTTTCATCTGAATACAGAATATTAATTTGGCCTTTTTTTCCCCTTTTTGTTCCTATTATAGCCATCCTTACCCATTGCCCAAAATGGTACCTGAGCACCAGCTTCATAGCAAGAAATTTAGGCTTCATGCACTGACCCTTCTGAAATCTTGCCATGATTATTAAAAATAAGCAAGTATTAGCAACATTATTTTCTCAGAACAGCATCTAAAGGAAAAATACAGCACCTATAAAAGCCTACAAATTCAATTAGGCCAATCTAGGAGAGTACTTAAAAACAAAACCCAACAAAACCAAAACCCAAGAGTCTCTAGTTCCTGCTCTGGGCTATTTAATGACTGTGTGAGTGAAGTCCTCCCACAGGTCCATTGAAGGAAAAGCTCCTTTGACTGAGTCAGCTCATTTTACTGATCACAATGGCAAATGCTGATGCCTTTCTTACACCATTCTGTGACTGGACACTCCTAATAAATGGCATAGAGAAAAGGCTTTTACTCTCAGTATTTTCTCAGTTCTGCACAAAGAGACATTCTAAGGCTTGTCCTTTATTTAAAAGCAGTCTTTGACTAAAAGGAACCATCCTTCCTGAAAAAAACAGTTACCTTTCTCTCATCTTCTGTCCCCAGATTGGCTCTCATGGAATGCTCTCTTCACCTGCAGCTTGGCTGTTTTCATGGCGCTGTCCACCCACAGTGTGTTAAGCTGGTTTGCCAGTGAAAGCTGTTTCTGTCCAGTGCCTGAGCTGGTCACTGGGCTCGGAAGCTGAGTCTGCCTCGTGCACAAGGGCTGCTGGGGAATGTGCAGCAGTGACCAGCAGTTTATATTCCAACTCCAGGACAGCTGCAAACATGTCTGAGATGTCCACTGGTGGTCTACTCTATGGCCCAAGAATCTGATTTTTAAATGAAAAAGGTTAAAGGCAGGTTTACCAACTTCCAGTGTTTAGAAATTTTTTTCCTTTTTTAGATGTCTGCTATTGTCAGCACTTAAAAAGTTAAGGTTATGATAAGACTGAAAAAGAAGGATGTGCAATGAAATTGAGAACTGTTAGATGCAAGAAAATGAGACAACTTATCAAAGCATCTGATTACAGCCTCCTGATTCCATGATTTGATCTACACTGGAATCGATAGCAATATTTGGCTCCTGAGCCATCCATCACAGGTCAACCGGCCCCAGGGGATTCTTATCTTCCCAGCTGAGATCATTGAGCCCTGAACTGCCTGAGCAGCACACAGAGATCAGGGAATCCAGGCTGCAGTTTTTAATTTATCAGTGGATCACGATGCATTGATTGAATGCTTAAAAGCAGGCTTGTTTCAACGTGATCTAATATTAGAAAGCACTCTGTGCTATCTGATGAGAGACTCTCCTGTGCAATTAGCACATCTGAGCAGGTGTGATGCTTTTGGCTCTGGAAATACATTGACTTTGTGGAAAAAATATATATATGTAACATCTTCTGGATTTTTTTTTAATCCTAGTGAAAGGGAAGCAAAGAATTCTTTTTTCACAAACCTATTTTGAAGACAATCTTTGTCCTCTTGGCTCTCAACCTTCCTGCTGCAGTTCTAGTTTAGGACAACTCTTTCATCTCTAATTTTATTCATCTGCTAATGAAAGAAAATACCAGTTATTTTTGTCTTAGTATTTTCGCTGGCTGTGCTTAATGTAATTCTTTCCAATAGAATTTTGTGCCTTTACCAGTTTTTCACCATGATACTCCTTTTTTTCATTGGCAAT
Source organism: Sakesphorus luctuosus (assembly GCA_013396695.1). Taxonomy (NCBI): domain Eukaryota; kingdom Metazoa; phylum Chordata; class Aves; order Passeriformes; family Thamnophilidae; genus Sakesphorus; species Sakesphorus luctuosus. The sequence continues at coordinate 1,073,963 of VWZD01012768.1, forward strand.
ATAGGCGATTAAATGATAGAATACTAAATACCCATCACACACCCCAAAGCAAGAACCTTGTTCATCTCTCTTAGTATCATCTGGAGAAATTACCTTTCACAAGGTAGAGTTTCCACCCCTGGCCCAGTGGGTTTCTTTCAAGCACAGGAGGGCCCAGGCCATGCTCTGGCTGTAGACAGTTCCAGAAGCACACAGGGAGGGCAGGAGGTCTCTGACAGCCCCATCTCTGCCCTCACCAGTCCTCTCTAGGCCAGCTCTGTGTGGCTGCTGCTGCAGAGCCCCCTCATCCCTTCATTCAGTGCGTGGGACCCCAGAAACGTATCTTTGCTTCACCCCTCTTCCTCTTTTTTTTTTTTTAATCTTTGACTGCCAACCCCATCACAATTGTGTCGCACTAGAGAGGCTGCCTGTGGGATAGGATGGCATCAGGAGATATGAATTTTTAAACAGGAAGAATTTGCAGTCCTGGCCTGCCCTTTTGAAGCTGGTTGCCTCTCCTTGGCATTACCGAGAGTGGTGCGTCCACATTTATTAACACTTTTGCATAATAATTCTCTGTGACTCAACCCACTTAGTCACATACAGTAGAAGCTCTGTTATACAGAGCAGAAAAGTTCATGGGAAATGCTCAGCCTAGGAGGGAGATTCCCTTGAGAAGAAAAGTAGGTGTTTTTGTTTGGTCTTTGAGGCTGTATTGGAACACTCTGAACTACAACAGAGAGCAACAGGAAGGCTTTTAAAGTAGTGATTCAGAACAGGAAAAGAGCATCCTCTCTCCTCTATTATTCAACTTTTAATAGTTTCACCAAAACCCATGACTGTTCTCAACATAATCTTGTACTTACAGAGACACGTAATGTAATTTCAGCATAGTCCAAACTATGTTCCTCTCCCCAGCTGTCATTACCATGAACTTTCCCTCTTTTTTTCTCTGATCACAGCATACCCTTAGTGACCTTCCTTTAAAAGAAACACATCATAGGCAATGGTCCAAGGAGTCTTGTACTCTGAGATATCAAAATGCCTTGAGCAAGATTTTCTCATTTTTTATACTAGAAATTACATGCTTAATTTATGTTTTATTTATTTTATTTTTTTTTTTGCTACTCAAAATAACCCATGTCAAAAACTATTAAGCTATAAAACTGAAATGAAAAGTATCTGGAGTTGCTTGTACTCCATTCTGAGCTGCTACAAAAGGTATTGTGCAATCCTAGAATTCTCCCAGCATGCTGGTATGAATGCATCCTCAGTGATGCTCCAGGTTTATAGTCACAGAACTCTAGCAGATATTCTCACTTCTAGGTTACCACCAGCTTTGCTTCTGAGTGTTACAGTAACCAGGACAATGTTTCCCAGATAGAACACAGGGGGTGGATGAGCTTACCCCAAAGGCATGTGATGACTTCAGCAACAGGCAGCCAAAGTGAGAGAGAGATGCTGGAGAAAATAATGGAGAGGAACACAAGTGGCTTCTTGACTGTTTGCTGTCCCACACTTCCTCTCACCACTCCAGCAAGGGGCTGGAAAAGCCATGAATCCGTGTTTTTCACATCCTCCCTCATATGTTTTCAGGATGAGAGGAAATGGCCTCAAGCTGTGCCAGGCAAGGTTTAGATTGGATATTAGAAATGATTTCTTTGTTGAAAGTGTGGTCAGGCATTGGAGCAGGCTGCCCAGGGAAGTGATGAAATCCCTAACCCTGGAAATGCTGAAAATATGTGTGGATATGTGTGGATATAGTCTAGTGGTAGACACACTGGTGCTGGGTTAACAGTTGGGTTCCATGATCTTGGAGGTCTTTTCCAACCTTAGAAATTATAGGTTTCCATGTAACACATAAAAGCATATTTTAAGAACATTATTAGAGCTGAAAATCAGGCCCTCAAAAGTCAAATGGTAAAAAAATGAAGATGTGCAGAGCTTTAAATCTCTCCTTTGATTGCATGTCGAATGACACGAAATCTTTAATCGCATTAAGGGAAGTTACTTGTTCCACACAAACTGTTCTCTGTATCTGCTCTGTGGATGATGCAATCCCTTCACTGTTGACAAGGCAGCAAACAGTCAGTGCTTTTTTCCACTCGTGGCTCACCAGGTGGCTCTGCACTTGGTGTGCTGTTCACACCCGGCTCTGAGGACAACACTGTAACTCCTGCACGGGTGTTACTGTGGCACTCCCAGCAGCCCCAGAATGTCGAGTGATTCAAGAATCATTCCAGCTCCCTGTAGGTTTACTTATCACCATCTTACAAATGCACAGTGAGACTGAGGTAAAAAATTTCTGTGAATTTTGGGAATTCAGTGTGAGATATCAGATTATAACACCTGTCACCTCGAGGCACCCATCTCCAGCTGCAGCTGTGGGTGCTCAGCACTTGGACCACTGCAGGTTCCCAAGGCAGGCACAGCAAGGGAGGGACATGTAACCAGAGCTTCCCCAGCAGCTTTAATCAGCCACGGGCCTGTTCTTTCAGAATGACAAATTGCAGTAATCTCATTCATCCTTTAATTGAGCACGAGAGGAGTGGGTATCTCAGGGGATTAGTTATTGGTTGTAAAATCCATTCACCAAGCATCAAGTCTTACAGATTAGCAAAGATGGATGAAAATAGAATTTTTAAACTGTTTCTGAACTCCTTCCCATTAAAAGCATCTAATTAATTTTAAGATTTGACTTTCTATTGACATTTCAAATCAATTTTAATCAATGGTAGCTAAATCTAATTATTCGTTGCACACCTCAGGGTTTCAAGCTGGTTTTCGAAGAACAAGAACCCATTCTCAAAAACCATTTACAAGTGTCTAGTCCTTTCATCTGGATATTCCATCATGGTGTGCTCAGACAATGAGGTTTTCAGATGTGCTGAGAACTCTAAATGCCCACAAAAATCAGCAGGAATTCAGGTGGATTTGATTTTGAAATGTGCCTCCAGTGACTACAAAACAGGCAAGTCAGAGTTCAGCATCTGGGGTGATCTGAGATGGTTGTGAGCATTAGCAAGAAATTGAGGCTTTCCCAGTCAAAAGGAGCCAGCTCTAGAGCACATCAGTGACCTGTGCTTGTTCTCACAGAGGCCATCCCTCTCCCAGTGAAGGTCAAATTCCCTTTTATAACCTGAAACGAGATGTAAAGATGCCAGAAGTGGCCTCAGAGTCCAGATTGATCAGTTACCATATCCCCCTCTTAAGGCACCAGGGGTCTGTTCCTCACAGCTTCTGAACATCCATCCAAGGTTGCTTCATGTCACTTTTCCCTTCTCTTCCACTGGTTTTACATCAAACCCAGCTCCAGCACCCTGCTTCCTGTAGGTGTTATGTAAGTGCCATTTGAACAAGTCAGCTAGAATTTGAAATGAATCTTAAATGAATTTGGGTTCAGTCCAGAGCTGCAAATGCCAGCATTTACAGAAGCTACTCCCTCCAACATCCCTTGCAAACCAGCAGGAGAGATTATGGAAATTTTCCTCACAATCCCAAGCTACCATGCACACCAGAGTGACTGGTGTGGTACCAAGGGCTCCTACAGCCTCACAGGTCAGCTCCAACCACAGAACCCTAAGCACTCATACACAGAGATGTTTAGTCTTCAGTTAATGTCAGTCACTTCTCCTGCTGTTCTCACAGGTAATTTTCTCCAGCTGCATTTCATCTCTTAGGCCCTGAACATTCCACTTCAGGCTCCTTTCCAGCAACACATAAAAACCATTATCATTCAGCTGCAGCACAGGGAATAAAAGACTGGCTTACAGCTTACCAGTCATAACTAAAATCAACCTGCTTCTTGCCTTTCCCTTTTAGAATTCTATCAGTCGTACAGTTGCACAGTTCTCAAGGATTTTTTCTTCTGGCTTTTTGCACATGACAAATTTTACTGCTTTAGTCCACCTAATCATATCCCTATCTTATGCACTGCCTGTTCTCATCGCTGTCGCTTTCCTATAATAGTTCATGCTATATAATAGTTCATGCTATAATTCAGTGATTACTTGAGATTGTGGTAGTAGTCCCTAAAAATAAACTTGTGGTAAATAGAAATTTAGCTTGGGGGTTCATTAGTAGGGGAAGGAGTTAAACCATCGTTTTCGGGGTATGGGCCCGATAGCTTTATTTAGCTGACCCTACTAAATAGAAAATAATACAAGGGAAGTATGAAGGGTTTTGATCTCTTTTGTGCAGGTTCGACTCCTGTTTTTCTAAGAGTAGGAAATGAGAGGGTTGGTGTACCTCTATAGTCACTTTATCATAGTGGCCCTTTGGATTCAGGCACATTTCCGGGTCCTTAGGTGGGGAGGTAAACCTGCGTAGCAGATTGGAAGACTAATGTGTCAGAGACAAAGGGCTAATGTTAAAGGTAAGAAGTTTTTTCAGAGAAGGTGCATAAGTTGGTCGTAGCGGAATCGGGGATAGGAGGCACGTACCCAGAGGAAGCCTGTGGAGAGGATCAGGGCTTTAGTAGCTAAGATTAGGGGAAATAGTTCTTGAGGAGGGTTTAGTGAGCTGGGGTTGAAGAATAAAATGGAGGTGAGTGTATTTATAAGTATGATGTTGGCATACTCAGCGAGGAAAAATAGTGCGAATGGTCCTGCAGCATATTCTACGTTAAATCCGGATACTAGTTCGGATTCTCCTTCTGTAAGGTCAAATGGGGCTCGGTTTGTTTCAGCGAGGGTTGAGATGTACCATATTATTGCTAAAGGTCAGGTAGCAAAGATAAGGTATAGGGGTTCTTGGGTTGTTGCGAGAGTATTAAGGGTATAGTTTCCGCTTAAAATAATTACTGATAATAAAATGATAGCTAGTGTTACTTCATATGAGATAGTCTGTGCTACTGCTCGTAGTGCACCAATTAAAGCATACTTAGAGTTAGAGGCTCAGCCAGATCATAAGATTGAGTGTACTGCTAAGCTTGATAGGGCTAGTAAGAAGAGTACTCCTAGGTTTAAATCGGTCAGAGAAAAGGGGAGGGGAAGTGGGGTTCAGATTGTGATTGCTAAGAGGAGTGCTAGCACTGGCGTCATGATAAAAAGGAAGGGGGATGAAGTGGAGGGGCGGACAGGTTCTTTAATAAAAAGTTTTACGCCATCTGCTATTGGCTGCAAAAGACCAAATGGTCCTACAATGTTTGGACCTTTTCGGGCTTGTATGTAGCTTAGGACTTTTCGTTCAACTAGGGTTAGGAAAGCGACAGCGATGAGAAATGTTCCTCCTCCTGTTTCAGTGATGCTGAAATATCCAGAGTAAAACTTATAGCATGCACCAGAGTAAAGACATTTTCTAATACAATTTTGGAAACAAGAAAAAAGCATTAAAATAGCTGACATCAACCACACATTAAAGCATCACTCTTAGATACAACTGAGTTGCTGTGATATTCGTGAAGTCAATTGTACCACACTCTTCCATCAAGCAATCTGATATCCTCTAGACCCAAAATATTGATTTTTGTGCTAAACTGAAGTCAGTATGAATTCATTTAAAAATTTCAAAGGCTCTTCTAGTTTTATAGATGTGAAATGAAAAATACTGAAAAACAGTAGTTTTTGTATTGAATACTCAAATCCTTTCAAGTACTTGTAGTTATACTATGAAATGTTGAGTAAATGAAATACAACAACCACTGCTTTCATTACATGGGACTACAGATTTTCATATCAGTTAAAGATTTTTCACTGTAGGAACTTTCTATTCCTTTAATAAACTTAGTTCCTAAATGCAGAATACAACCACCAAATTGAAATTTAAATGAGTATTTGTTCTGCTATGGAGAGTTTGGTGTGACTTTAGCCCTCAGTAATCCAGGCTTCTGTAGAGCTTCTCATCCTCTAAACACTCTTAATTTCTCAGGCACTTGGGGGCTTTTTAGACATCTTCTTTATCAGTATTGCAGGGCAAAGTCTTTCCTTCTTAACCGCTTTAAAATATTAACTGTTTTAATTCTGTATTTTAAAAAACATGTATGTGGAATAAGTGATATATTTTCTCAAAATGAAAGGGTAAAATACACAAAGCTATAGAACCATGCATGCACTTTTTCAAATTACATGAGTAAAAAAACTACTTGTGAATGCATAGTGCAAAATTTCTGTTAACTTTTTTGATTGTTTCTAATACCAAGGGCTATTACAGCCTCTGCAATACAGTTGCAATGCACCCCTCCTATAATTTAAATACAAATCTTGGCACTTTAAACTTTCCATCGACAACAATATAACCAAAATATTTCAGTCACTGTGCGAGTGTCTTTGCCAGATCACCCTGGACAGAGTCCAGTGCTTGTCAAGCTGCTAAAACAGAGTTTGTGGCTCTCACACCAACAAAATGCCAAGTGGCAATAGGTGCTGCTCCTCCTGTAACCATGGCACTCCAAGAGATGGCCCTAGAGATGGTTTTTCTGGTCTCATTTTTCACAGTCTTGTGAAAGAAGTCCTCAAATCACAAGCAAGGTGCAGGAACCTTCCTGCTGCTCAGCCAGATCTTTCTGCCCTTGGGAAAGTCTGGTGAAGGTTACATGGGCAGCAGAGCTTGCAAAATCTCCATTTGTGTCTGTAGATACATCTACAGGCTTTGAATATGTTACTTATGTCCTCCTAAGCCAGAAAATGTAAATAATAGAATAGTACAAATTCTGTCTTGTCTGGATATGGATATAGCACAAGCCTCTCTATCTCTTTCCCTGCTCTTTCACCTCTAACCCCCCCAATAGATCTTAAAGTTCTGCCAAGATATCTAGTTTACTGGATCTTAGATAAACTACCTGATAGGTATTGTTCCCTGTGGACTTTGGACCAGTAAACGGGACAAATGATCTGCAACAATGTGCTCTGAAGTCTTGATTTGGGAAAAGGCAGATGAGGCAGACAGAGGGATGAGAGAAAAAAGAAAATGAATAAGGTAATTTTAATGTGTTTTTTTTCTATAAGGGCTTGTGCAGGTAGAGTGTATTTAGCATAGCTGGAACTGACCTTTTGTTCAGACTCTTCTTTATACTTGGATAAACTGATAAATAGACGAAACGTGCAGTTCTATCCTGTACAAATACACAGACACAATTTCTGCAATCACACAGATGTATCTATGCTTATAGTTATATAATTCCCATTTGTAATTAAAAAACAGACCTGCAAAAGATTTCAAATGTGACCTCGGTAGCCAAGTACACAATAAAGCTCAGATGCCACCTTTGTGGTAGTCTTATACTTAGCCTTTAACTATCCCCTATTATTTCAATCCTGTTCACAGCATTTTATTCATATCACAATTACTTATAAGTATATAAGTATTAAGAGTGTTTTCCCTTTGTGTATCTTTATGCCTAAATTATTCTCTGCCAATATTCTACTTTAACTGAATCCTGTGTTTATCTTCTTTTTTACACCCACCCAATTTTTGGTTCCTGTAATTTTGGCACCCTTTGTTCTTACATCTCAAAAAACCAAATTCTATCATCAATTCAATTTTCAGCTTATTAATGCACCACTCCTAATGTTTAAGTCTAAATACTATTAAATCGACACAGTAAGTTCTATACTCATCCTCTTGCCTCTTTCATGCTAAACTACTGCTCACTAAGGTCTTCTCTAGCAGGGCTGTTTGCTTTTAACATAATCTTGAACAGTCCAATGAAACTGAGACAGAGGTTGACCTAAATATCCAGTAGTTAGTTCATATCTTTGAATCAACCAGAACAAAAATTTGAACCTTTAAAAGGCCACACGTGTCCTGGCTACGGGGGTAATTAGGCATTCTGGGATCTTTTCTGGCCCCCTATGAATCTTATTTTCTGGCCTTTACTAGTGGATTTTTAATTAAAACATGTATATTTCTCATGAAAAACCTTAGTCAGACAGCAGAGCATTTTCAAACAGCAAAGTGTTTCCTTGAAAAACTCCCGTGGTTACCATGGATAAGGATGTAAATCTTTCATATGCATAAAACCATATAGATTATCCAGCTCTTCTTTCACTTTGCCTAGCATGTTTTTCACATCTAAATGAGTATCATAAAAAGACTCAGCTCCAGCAATTAAGGACATGCAACTTCAATATGTTATTCACTGGGCTGAAATTTGAGATCTATAATTTCCAATGTCATTCTTTCATAAAGCCTTACATTCACCTTTGGACACAACAGCAAGGGATGTTGTATCCTCTCAGCCACAACTCAATATCTTTGCAAGTTTAGAACACCTTCCCAAAAAGACTTTAGTATACCCTTACAGAAATAACTCGCTGATACCCTCTTCTATCCCTGTGGCTCTGTTTTAGCCCAACAGCATTCCTGACTTGAAGGGAGTAATTTTTCTAGACTTTCTAGTAGTTTTCACAAACAAGTTGCACCCTTTAGGATTTGTATTTCCACAGCTGAGAAACTTACTGAAAACATGACAAGAAAAACCACAATCAAAACAACCTCACAAGGTTGGTAAATATGGGTGCTTAATTTATTATACTAACTATTAAAAACCTTGGCACTGAGAAATGTCTTGAAAATGACAGTGAACCAGCAAGTAGCTTGTGTGTGACATGTTATTTAAACTCTGATACTATTATTCATCTAATTTGCACACAGACTCAAGTCTTGCAGTTTTTACACATCATTAACAAAATTCATTATACCTAATACCACTGACTTCAATCTGTCTGCTCCTGGGGCTTTAAGGTGGATCTGTGCATCCTTGTTAGGCGCAGCCTGCTATAAAACTGTAAAATACAGCCAGGTAGGGAATGCTCTACACCTTCCAGTCCTGAGAATTGCTACTTGAGTTATTTCCAAATGGCTATTTCGCCTATCAATTGACTCTTTACTCAACACCTGACTCCTGTCTTTACTAAATTTGTATACTCAAGGATTTCTTCAATTAATGCCCTTTCTCTCTTGATTTTTCACATTGCTTCCCATGCTTTTGAACAAATGTCATTATTTTGCTAATTCTCTGCACAGAGTGGCTATGAGAATTTTAATTTCCTTTTATAATCTGCATAGTATTTGATTCACAGGAGCTATGCAAATCATTCCTTGCAGAGCTGCAGTGACTTCCAGTAATATCTCTGCTATTTTGTATTTTGACGTACAACTTGTTCTCTCGCTGTGCCTGCCATTTGCTCCTTTTTTACCTTCAGTTGTTTTGCAGTTCTCTGCTAATTCCAATGACCTTTTTCCTTGTTCCTACTACTAGCTTTTAAAGCCAGATGGTTTGCATAACCCATGAGAATATACTAATTTATGTTTCAGCACTTTCATTTCTCTTCTTGTCCTTTCCATAAAATGCTTTTCCCTCCTTTTCTGTTTCTCCCCTTTCAGTGCTCATATTTCTTTCACAGTCGTCAAAATTGATTTTCGTGAGGTAAAGGGACCTTTTGGCTTAGTGAAACCACTCCCTTTCAAGATGTAAACAGTCAAGTAACACACCTCAAGGACAGAAATGCTTGAAAAGACCATTCAGTATCAAAATACTCTTTTTAAAATTTCTGTTTTCTGAATCAAATGTTGCCCTTGTTTGTATCTGATCCACCACCCACAAAGGAAAGGAGGTGACTTTGCACCAGTTCTAGAAGCCATGACTCCTTTTCCCCATTATAGAGGGTCACCCTTTTCCCACAGAGCAAAACTGGGAGAGTAAGAGAAGTCTGCAGCTGCCTGTCAGGGCACCAGGAGCCGTAAGTGCCCCTTTGTGCCCCACATGAGCTCCCACCCAGCCCCCCTGGCCCAAGCCTGGGACAAAGCACTGACCTGGGCCCCCAGGCTTGGCTGATACCCCATGGCATGACCCAGCTGGTCGCAGCGTGTTGGTTGGACTTGTGTCCACCTTGGTCTGGCTGTGTTGGGGTGGTAGTCCCTGCCACCTTTGAGGTGAGCAAGAAAGAATGTCTGTGCTCTTCCAGGGTTAGTCTGTTCTGTGAGCTTTTGTTATTTACTTCTTTGGTCTCTGGCAAAGCCACTTCATGTGTTACAACACTTAGTCCCTGAGTACCTTTACTTCTCTTGAGCTGGAATCTGTCTTGACTATACCTGGTTAAAGCCAGGGCTGAAGTTTATAGTTACAGCCTGAAGTATGAAGAAGGTCAGGAGAATCTGAAACTTCAGGGAGGAACAAAGCAGATGTTTGGGTGATGGAGGAGGCTGGACTGGCCATCATTCCCTGTGGCATGGATTTGGGTGTCCTGGTCAAAAACACATCCATCCCCTGCCAGGAGACATGGCACCTGTGCTGTTCCACCTCAGTGGATAAGTATTGTTACAAGGAGTTCATGAGGAAAGGAGAACCTGGGATCCCAGGAGAGAGTCCATGGGTTTGTACCTGAGACTCCTAATCCCTCTTGGCAGCCTGGACTGGTGCTCCTACTCACGTGGAATGAACTGGACACAGGAGGCAGGAGGACGGACACGTAACCCATGTAGACACCTCCCAGGCAAACTCACAGAGGTGTTTACCTGAGGGCTCATAAAATCCTTCAGGATGGCCAGTAATTCTCTGTGGGGAAAGCCTTGGTAAATAAACCACTGCTGAGGAAGTCACAGGGAGGATCCACCCAGATGGTAAGTGTTCCAGGGCAAAACTTTGACAGGGTCAACTGGTTTCACAGAATCACGGAATTATTAAGGTTGGAAGAGACCTCTGGTGATCCTTTAGTACAGTTCCCCTGCCAAGGCAGGGTCACTTGGAGCAGGTGACACAGGAATGCATACAGGGTGGTTTGGAATGTCTCCAGAGAGGGAGACTACACGACCTCCCTGGCAGCCCGTTCCACGGCTCTGCCACCCTCAGTGCAAAGAAGTTCGTTCTCACGCTGAGGTGAAACTTCTTGTGTTTTAGTTTATGGGCATTGCTCCCGTATGGTTCCATTGTTTCCTGCACAGGTGTGTGGAAAGAGCACATTTAATAACTCCCTTCCCATGCTCAGCCATCTTTAGAGGGGACACAAGAGGATCGCCCTTCTGGTGGGCAGGATCCAGCCCCACCAAGGCCGGGGACGGTCTGGGGCCGGGGGCAGCCCGAGCCCTCTTTGTTGCCGGGAGCAGGCCCAGCGTTCCCCGTTCCCTGGGCATCCTCAGCGCTCCCTATTTCCGGGAGCAGCCCCAGCGCTCCCCGTTCCCTGGGCAGTCCCAGCGCTCCCTGTTCCTGGGGGCAGTCCCAGCGTTCCCCGTTCCCAGTGCACCCCCAGCGCTCCCTGTTCCCAGCGCTCCCCGTTCCCTGGGCAGCCCCAGCGCTCCCCGTTCCCTGGGGCAGTTCCAGTGCTCCCTGTTCCCAGGGGTCCCCCAGCCCTCCCCCAGCGCTCCCCGTTCCCCGGGTCAGCCCCAGTGCACCCCGTTCCCCGGGTCAGCCCCAGCGCTCCCTATTCCCAGGGGCAGCTCCAGTGCTCCCTATTCCCAGCGCTCCCGGTTCCCGGGGCAGCCGCCACCCNCTTTTAAAGCCAGATGGTTTGCATAACCCATGAGAATATACTAATTTATGTTTCAGCACTTTCATTTCTCTTCTTGTCCTTTCCATAAAATGCTTTTCCCTCCTTTTCTGTTTCTCCCCTTTCAGTGCTCATATTTCTTTCACAGTCGTCAAAATTGATTTTCGTGAGGTAAAGGGACCTTTTGGCTTAGTGAAACCACTCCCTTTCAAGATGTAAACAGTCAAGTAACACACCTCAAGGACAGAAATGCTTGAAAAGACCATTCAGTATCAAAATACTCTTTTTAAAATTTCTGTTTTCTGAATCAAATGTTGCCCTTGTTTGTATCTGATCCACCACCCACAAAGGAAAGGAGGTGACTTTGCACCAGTTCTAGAAGCCATGACTCCTTTTCCCCATTATAGAGGGTCACCCTTTTCCCACAGAGCAAAACTGGGAGAGTAAGAGAAGTCTGCAGCTGCCTGTCAGGGCACCAGGAGCCGTAAGTGCCCCTTTGTGCCCCACATGAGCTCCCACCCAGCCCCCCTGGCCCAAGCCTGGGACAAAGCACTGCCCTGGGCCCCCAGGCTTGGCTGATACCCCATGGCATGACCCAGCTGGTCGCAGCGTGTTGGTTGGACTTGTGTCCACCTTGGTCTGGCTGTGTTGGGGTGGTAGTCCCTGCCACCTTTGAGGTGAGCAAGAAAGAATGTCTGTGCTCTTCCAGGGTTAGTCTGTTCTGTGAGCTTTTGTTATTTACTTCTTTGGTCTCTGGCAAAGCCACTTCATGTGTTACAACACTTAGTCCCTGAGTACCTTTACTTCTCTTGAGCTGGAATCTGTCTTGACTATACCTGGTTAAAGCCAGGGCTGAAGTTTATAGTTACAGCCTGAAGTATGAAGAAGGTCAGGAGAATCTGAAACTTCAGGGAGGAACAAAGCAGATGTTTGGGTGATGGAGGAGGCTGGACTGGCCATCATTCCCTGTGGCATGGATTTGGGTGTCCTGGTCAAAAACACATCCATCCCCTGCCAGGAGACATGGCACCTGTGCTGTTCCACCTCAGTGGATAAGTATTGTTACAAGGAGTTCATGAGGAAAGGAGAACCTGGGATCCCAGGAGAGAGTCCATGGGTTTGTACCTGAGACTCCTAATCCCTCTTGGCAGCCTGGACTGGTGCTCCTACTCACGTGGAATGAACTGGACACAGGAGGCAGGAGGACGGACACGTCACCCATGTAGACACCTCCCAGGCAAACTCACAGAGGTGTTTACCTGAGGGCTCATAAAATCCTTCAGGATGGCCAGTAATTCTCTGTGGGGAAAGCCTTGGTAAATAAACCACTGCTGAGGAAGTCACAGGGAGGATCCACCCAGATGGTAAGTGTTCCAGGGCAAAACTTTGACAGGGTCAACTGGTTTCACAGAATCACGGAATTATTAAGGTTGGAAGGGACCTCTGGTGATCCTTTAGTACAGTTCCCCTGCCAAGGCAGGGTCACTTGGAGCAGGTGACACAGGAATGCATACAGGGTGGTTTGGAATGTCTCCAGAGAGGGAGACTACACGACCTCCCCGGCAGCCCGTTCCACGGCTCTGCCACCCTCAGTGCAAAGAAGTTCGTTCTCACGCTGAGGTGAAACTTCTTGTGTTTTAGTTTATGGGCATTGCTCCCGTATGGTTCCATTGTTTCCTGCACAGGTGTGTGGAAAGAGCACATTTAATAACTCCCTTCCCATGCTCAGCCATCTTTAGAGGGGACACAAGAGGATCGCCCTTCTGGTGGGCAGGATCCAGCCCCACCAAGGCCGGGGACGGTCTGGGGCCGGGGGCAGCCCGAGCCCTCTTTGTTGCCGGGAGCAGGCCCAGCGTTCCCCGTTCCCTGGGCATCCTCAGCGCTCCCTATTTCCGGGAGCAGCCCCAGCGCTCCCCGTTCCCTGGGCAGTCCCAGCGCTCCCTGTTCCTGGGGGCAGTCCCAGCGTTCCCCGTTCCCAGTGCACCCCCAGCGCTCCCTGTTCCCAGCGCTCCCCGTTCCCTGGGCAGCCCCAGCGCTCCCCGTTCCCTGGGGCAGTTCCAGTGCTCCCTGTTCCCAGGGGTCCCCCAGCCCTCCCCCAGCGCTCCCCGTTCCCCGGGTCAGCCCCAGTGCTCCCCGTTCCCCGGGTCAGCCCCAGCGCTCCCTATTCCCAGGGGCAGCTCCAGTGCTCCCTATTCCCAGCGCTCCCGGTTCCCGGGGCAGCCGCCACCCCGCGGCCCGGCGGGCGGAGCGGGCATCGGGAGCGCTCCCCCCGCGGCGGGGCCGGGCGGGCCGGAC